>CAUYQV010049355.1:0-44366 GCA_963574575.1 Galagoides demidoff | reverse complement strand
TAGAGTGCCATGGCATCACAGCTCATAGCAACCTCCAACTCCTGGGCTCAAGCGAGTCTCCTGCCTCCGCCTCCCAAGTAGCTGGGACCACAGGCGCCCGCCACAACGTCCAGCCATTTTTTGGTTGCAGCCATCATTGTTGTTTGGCAGGCCCGGGCTGGGGATTCGAACCCGTCACCTTAGGTGTACGTGGCTGGCGCCTTAGCCGATTGAGCCACAGGCACCGAGCCCCTCATTATTTTCTATCTCAACTCTGTCTCTGAAAATGACATGGCTTTTTGTTTCTACTTTCTTTTAACATCTCCTCCATGACACCAAGTACAATGATAGGGCTTTTTAGATGGTTGAAAGGAGATGGCTGGAGTAGGGGCTTGAGACTGGGCTTTCTTTATTATCCCACTTCTTTTCCCGGATTTTTCAGAAACAAGCCCCGAGTTCTCTTTTTTTTTCTTTTTTTGAGACAGAGTCTTACTTTGTCGCCCTCAGTGTGACAGCACACTTCCAACTCTTGGGCTTAGGCGATTCTCTTGCCTCAGCCTCCTGAGTAGCCGGGACTACAGGCGCCCACCACAACGCCCAGCTATTTTTTTGGCCAGGGCTGGGTTTGAACCCGCCACCTTTGGTATATGGGGCTGGCGCCCTACCCACTGAGCAACAGGTGCCACCCCAAGCCCTGAGTTCTATTATCACCATTTATAACAGATGTATGACAGACCTCTGAAAGTATACAACACAAAAACAAATAAGAAAACAAAAAACTTTTGACAGTAAATGCCTCTAAGAAAATGGATAGCTAGATATAAAAGGCAAAAGAGAGATTTACTTTTCACTAAAGCTGTTCTACCTTTTGACTCATGTGCTATAGCCATTTACTAGATATTAAAACAGTAATTTTTTTTTTTTTTTTTTTTTTTTGCTGGGGCTGGGTTTGAACCCACCACCTCTGGCATATGGGGCCAGCGCCCTATTCCTTTGAGCCACAAGCGCTGTCCTAAAACAGTAATTTTTTAATAGAAAATGCATAAAATACTTTTTCTAGACCCTGCCAATTTAAAGAAATAAAGATAATTATCCTCTGGTCTCAAGGAGGTTACAATATTATTAGGAAAACAGGACATTATTTAAAAAAAAATAAGTAGTTTACTTTCCACCCCAACACACAAAAATGTGGCCTAATATAAGCCAAGTTATTTAACTACTCTGACTTTAGTGTCTTTATCTGTAGAATGAGAAGACTGACTAAAATAAACAAATTGAATGAATGAAATGAGATAAATTGTTATCTACTCAAGAAATTTTTTTGGGGGGGGTGCTGGGGCAGGGTTTGAACCTGCCACCTCTGGCATATCAGGCTGGTGCCCTATTCCTTTGAGCCACAGGTGCCGCCCTGCTCAAGAAATTTTTATTAAGAACTTTATTAGTTGGCTTTTGCTGTATAACCTCCCTATCCCCAAGGAAAATTTAATAACTTAAAACCCCAACCATTTCTTTAGCTCACAATTTGACAGAATAGCAATTGGTGCTGGGCTCAGCTGGGTGGTTTTTGGGCTAGTCTCAAGCTGGTTTATACATCTATAGTCAGCTTTCATCAGCTAAAGTCACACTCTGCTCCTGAGGCTTGGCTAGGGCAGCAGAGGTACCTGGGCCCCATGGCTGTCACGTAGTCAGCTAGTTTAGGGTTATTCACATAGCTCTGTGGACTTGCAAAGCAGCAAGTTGGTACAGACTCAATGAAAAAGCACTTTTCAAGTCCCCACTTACATCACACCAATTAATACCCCATTGGCCAAATCCACAGCCCAGATTTAAGGGAAGAAAGACTCAAATAGGGTGGGAAGAGCTATAAAGTCAATTGCAAGGGTGTGTGGAAGAAAGAGCAGCATTCCAACAATCTACCACAAGCATCTTTTGTGACCCAAGTTTTTACCTTCACAGAGCTTCCATTTCATCCTGTCTCTGCAACTGCATTTCCACTGCCAGCAAATGATCATTACAATCTCTGTGGTGAAATGGACCATGGGGCAATTCTTGGAAGCAAATTGATTAGGTCAACAGAAGTATTATGCTTAAGTAAATAAAACATTCTTGAGAGGGGTTATTCTGGCTAGACTTTCCAGAATGCTTATTTTTTTTGTTAAGTTTTTACCTAATAAATATCTATTTGTAAACCCAAATGACAGCATTACTATCCTTAGACCCATTAAGAGTTGGGGAGAAAACAGTGACTTTTAAATGTTTCCCTTATTGGGTCTCATTGATTTTTTTTTTTAACTGTATCTCAAGGAGCAATGAGCTGCGTGTCTCCCAGACTGAGAATAGCAGAAAGCAATTAATTAACCATGGGTACAATATTTCCAAAACTGTTCTAGATATTGCAGGGATGAAATGAGGCAAAATACTATTCTTTCCATCTGAAGGCTTAGCACACACACAAAAGTAATACATCCAAAGAAAACTGACAATGCCAGGTAGCAAAGTAAATGAAGATATTGAAACCACAGTTCCCTCCAAGTATAAAGTTTCTCCAGGTGTTCCAGCTGTTCTTACACTATCTACTCCCCATTTCCTGCTAGGTCAAGGGTCTCATACTAAATTACCCTGTGGAGAGGAAATGTTACTCAGCCTGACATCACTGTGCTCCATCACACTCTCTCACACACCTGCTCACAACCTCACATCCCTCACACATCTGTCATCACCCAAAGAACACCCCCGCCTCCCTCCTATACATCAGCCTATAAATTCACATCCTCATTTTCCTATTTAGATAAGACATTCCCTCCCAAACACACATACACACACACACCAGGATGAGGAAGAAATGTTCCCCCCCCCAAAAAAATGGAAAATACTCAGTAGCAAATGTTTCTGTTTTTCCTCTTCTATGGTGGCTCCAAAGACAAACCAAAGTCCTTTTAGATAAAGGCCCAAAGAGCAGAACTGTGAAGAGGGAAGGTTGCCTAGTGGAGAGAGCACTTTCCCAGGGCTCCAAGGTCCTGAGTTCTAAAGATGGTGTTGAAGTTTCTCATTATTTAATTTGAGGCATGATCACTGCAACTTTGAGTTTTCCTATCTTTCAAAAGAAAGTAATGAACATTACGTTTTTCCCTCTTCTAATCCAGAAGGTTATAATTTCCATAACGTGGTTAAGTACATAAAATAATCCTATAAAATCTAAGTTTCTGTATCAATGGTTTAACAGCTGTAGCTAAAATCAGGGGTGATACTCAAAATATTTGCTCACTGATGCCCCAAGGATATGAATAAATCCAAGAGGACACCCCACCAGCGAAAATAAACCAACATCCCTGGTGCGCTGGTGTTCACCAGCAGAGTTTCAGCCCTTCTCTGCTGATGTACATAGGATAGAGTAAGAAATTGGGTATAATCAATAAAATAGAGATTGTGGACAAAGATATCGTGGGGTCCTAATTCAAAAATAAATACTTGTTATGGCATGCATAGATTCCCAGTCCTGATAAAATTTTTTAAAACTTTGAAATCGAAAACTTATAGCATGACCATAATAAAAAAAAAAAAATTAACAAGTGTGATTTTTATAGTCACATTTCCACACACTCTGAAGCATCATTCATTGGATAAAAGTGCAGTGAATGTCTAATAAGACTTCTCTGGTACTTTCAACTAAAACTGGCTAAATATCAAATGGCTTCAACTCTCAAGTGCCTCATCTTTGCTATTGCCAAATCAAGTTATTTCCTTGATCAAGTTTCTGAAAAGATACGCACGAAACAGAAGATGCCATCTTTTTCGATGTTGCCATAAATCAGATGTATGGTAGAACCTCAGAGTAACTGATACGTGAGATGCTCTTATAGAAAACAGAAAAATCTGAATTTAGGCCCCTGCAACTATGGTAAAGCCCCACTGCTGGGGCTGATACGGATCTAGGTATGTCTGGCAAACTGAGGCGCTAGACTTGCCAAGTGTCTATTTGAAGAAGGGTTGAAGAAACCTCCCAGGGGGGAATTCATTCCAAGGGAAGAGAAGGTCAAACAGATAAACATGGCTGATGGGGTCAGGGAAGGGACAGTTCTAAGGTCAGCATGGTGTTTGACACTAGAATGTGAGTCCTGCAGATGGGGTGGGGATAGGTAGCTCCAGGAGGGAGACTTTTGAGTTTGGAGGTTGTCAATGGAAGGCAGCTCTGCAGGAGTCAGCACTGAGGTACCCAGAGGGTGCAGCTGTGCACAGGAGAAGCCCAGCGAGTGCCCAGCAGATGGCACTAGTGCCTGGCCAAGGTAGCAGAGCCTGTGAATGGAGCTCACTGGACCCCAGAGCCTGCAGGTGTATGTGGGGGAAGGATCTGGAAGGCATAATGGACTGCTGAGAATGCTGGCGTGTCTCCAGGCCCAGGAACTGGCGACCTCTCTCATCTCTTCCTGTTTTCCAGGTGCTCTCATCAAGCCCCCCAGTTTTAAAGGCCACCTCTACGCCAGTGACTTCGATTTTGTATCTTTCTTCTGCACGTCAGACTCATGCAGCTAACTGGCTACTGGGCATCTCCATTTGGGTACCAAACTGAAAAACGTCCAAAACTGAACCGCCAATCTTCTCTCTTCAAAAGCAACTTGAACCTGCAGGCTTCCTTATCTCAGGGAATGAGAATATCAACCTTCCAGCCAGACCCCCAAACCCACAGTCACTACTCCCCCCCTTTCTTTCTCTCCCACTCCACACCCCATTCAGCAGCAAACAGTAAACAGAGAAACTTCATACTGTGTGCACATCTTCTATTTTGGTCTAAGGGGCCGTCACCTCTCTAGCCTCAATTACTGCACAGGAACTCAGACACATTTCTAGTGCCAGAAAAAAGTAAAAGCCAGTAAATGGGTTTTGATTGAAAGCAGGAAATTAGAAAACACATTCAGTGAACTCTATAAGGATGCATGTATTTAAATATCATGCAAGTAGAATTAACTAACGTAAGCCAGGGCTCTCCTATCCAAACCCTGCCCTGATTTCAGGACTCAGCACACCTCCACCCTCACATGCAATCCTATCTAGTGACTCTCGCCTGCAGGGACATTTTCTGGCCCTGAGTCCCGCGGCGCTCTCAGCACAGGTAGTTCGTGCAGCATTGGGTTACACCCCATCTAGGGTGGCACACTCTCTTCACAGGTGTTGCTGGTATTGTTCCAGCCAAAAGATGAAGCAGAGATGTTGGCTTGAGCCACAAGTTGGATTTGGACACAAGTGAGCAGTCTGGTCTGTGTGAGGACTAATAGGTGGGGCTGCTGCATATCATATGTATAGGAGGTTTCGAGGATTTTGCTGAAGATGTTGTATGTATAAATGTATCTCCCAAGCTAGGGGAGCAACATGCAAGGAGCACAGCAGAGCCTGGTCTCTGACCTTAGATATCAGTCCTTTGCTCAGCTGCTAGATTCATGACTGAACCCAAAAGAGGAAAGAGCTGTTAGAAGAGCTGAGGGATATTTTTTTTTGCCTGAGCAAGTCTTGACACAAAGGTGCTAAGCTCCTCGGCTCTGATGCTTTATTCTGCCCGTTTCACAAAGGGAAGCCGAGAGCAGGTAGGCCAGGCACAGGGCCTTCTTCTCCGAGGGATTCAGCCTTACAGGGGCTCAGGGATGGTAAGGTTTGCCGAGAGCATATTTGAACCCTATTAAAAAATAAAAAAGAATTCTCAACCCCCTTCAGTGATAGGTGGGTTAAAAGGCTTACTGACAGTTTATACTGAGCCAACTCCCTTTTGAATCCCACTGAGGCTAGAGGGAATTGTACAGGGGGTTACACTTCTATCTTTTTCCAGAAAGTTAACTTGATTTGCAGATATACCAATTAGTACGTCTACATTTCACCTCACTTGTTTCCACAGACTAGTTAGCACAGGAACCAACCCCTAATAGAAACTCCACAGACAGAAGGCCTGGGACATTCACTCATCAGAAGCATCCCAGACCACTATTAAATAGTGGGTTCTGTTTAAATGAATTTTTCAAA
This sequence comes from Galagoides demidoff, assembly GCA_963574575.1. NCBI lineage: Eukaryota > Metazoa > Chordata > Mammalia > Primates > Galagidae > Galagoides > Galagoides demidoff. Next base: position 38,381 of record CAUYQV010049355.1, on the reverse strand, counting down.
AATAATAGTAACACATGTCCCTTTTGAATTGGGATATCAGAATCCAAAGTGAAGTTCAGATCTGATTTCTAGCAGTGAATTTGGGGTTAACCTCACAGAACTTCATTTCCTTTAGAATAAAAAGTAATAATTCTTAGATTGGCTTGTTTGAAGGTTATTAGGGTAATCTACTGTGATCATCTACGTAAACATGCTTTAAAAACTAAGGCGGCGCCTGTGGCTCAAAAGAGTAGGCCACTGGCCCCACATATTGGAGGTGGTGGGTTCAAACCCAACCCAGCCTAAAAAAAAAAAATGCTTTAAAAACTATAATGTGCTATAAACTTAAAATATAATCCCTATCATGTAGCTATACACATAACTGAAGATAAAGGATTAAGAAAATAATTAGAATAATGTGAGCGTCTCTAAATTTACTTCGTTAGCTAAATATGTATTTGGGACAAAACAGAGTTGACTCATTTTCCAATTCCCTTTGCACCACTGAATTTTTTCAAAAGTCCTCGGAAATAAGCTCTTGGCTTTATTGAAGGTTTAAGGATAGTTACTCTTTATTAAAATGATAAATGACCCCCCCCCCACAATAAGGGTCACAGCCTCAAACACTGAAGAGGAAAAAAATCACAACGTGAAGGTGAATTTGTTACTTATAAAAGATCCCCCAGGTAAGTTACCTGTCCTTGTCTTCTTCCATGATTTAATAGCAGACGATGATCGGTGTCCTGCTAACATTTTCGTGTCACCCAGACTGTTACCCTGCTATCATCTGTCATTCTCCCAGTTACAAAAGCAAAGTGATTTGCTCGGTGCCCGCCTTCCCTGACAGCGATGCCGTCCATAAGAGGCAGCATTCCTTGGACTTCTGTTGCATGGGTCATTATGAAAGTTTTGAGATCAACAAAAAAATCGAATATAAGATCCATGAAGAAAGAAATGTAAAGTCAGTGGAGACTGAAACAAATGAAGCCTTCCCTGGCACACCAATAAGCCAATAAGCCACACAAGTGGGAACTTGCACGGGTGAATCAGAAAGAACGCTGTCAACTCACTGTGTTGCTTGGAAGTGAAATAATAGACCTTAACGTAGTCTATCTCAAACTTTCCTAGTGAACGTAGTGACTTAGGTATTACTAAGGTCACATGTTTTTGTTGCCACCAGGCATTTTTTTTAACCAGGTCAATGTGTACAAAAATAATCTTATGGAAATTAACAAAGTCCTAAAAAAAGCACATTGCCCCTTACATTGACTTTCTTTTTTATTGACAATTAACATGCAATAAAGTGCACATATCTTAAGAGATTTCAGAGTTTTGACAATTGCACCTGCCATATAAGAAGCCAAAATGAAATACAGAATGACAAGTATTCCAGACACCCACCAGCAACAGTAATACTGAGGATATGGCAGGTGTGAAATGGAATTCATTGTGGACTTCTGAGTAAATGGGATTCCAATAGATTTGAAGGAAAAAGAATCCCAACAATGACCCTTGCTCAAGTCTGATGCCAATTTGAGGATTCAAATATTGTATACATATTAGATATTTTCTGATTATAAAGATAACTCTTTTTTTTTAAGAGACAGAGTCTCACTTTGTTGCCCTCAGTAGAGTGCTGTGGCATCATAGGTCACAGCAACCTCCAGCTCTTGGGCTTAGGCAATGCTCTTGCCTCAGCCTCCTGAGTAGCTGGGACTACAGGTGCCCACCACAATGCCTGGATATTTTTTTGTTGCAATTTGGCCAGGGCCGGCTTTGAACCCGCCACCCTCAGTATATGGGGCTGGCACCCCACTCACTGAGCCACAGGCACGGCCCAACTCATGTTTATTGTTAAAAAAAGAAAGAAAGAAAGAAAGAAAGAAAAGAAAAGAAGAAAAAGAAAAATACCAAAGTCAGAAAAATACAACATCTATAAAAGAAAGCACTAATCATCCTATCACTTAGACAAAAATCAATATCAGCTTTATGTCTTACGATTTGCTTTTAAATACATATTTTACAGGTAAATACATATAGGTAGATGATTGATGGGGGGGGTGAGCGCATGTACATTTTAAAAATAGGATCTTAGTAAATAGACTGTTCTATGTTGTTAGGCGAAAGTAGGAGATTCTAACTGGATATTCAGGACCCTCAGTCCAAATTGGAGCTCCCTGGAACAGAGAAGCTGACTGCGCATCTCGAGATGAGCCCTCACCAGCCCCCAAACAGGGCTGAGACCTGAGATCCCCCCAGAGGGACTCACTGCCCAGCATTTTGTAAACTGGGAAACTGCACAAGAACCTTCTGAATGTCTAATTTCCAAACTTGTAAAACATCGCAGGACATTTGGATATCAGTATGCATAAGGCTCTCTCTTGTGGCCAATTACCGGGCTCCCTGTGTGAACGAATCCGCCTCAGCAGCCCTGGCAGGAGACGCTTACCACCGGTACCATAAATCGCCCGCCTACGAAGACCAGCGTGGAGTTGCGCGAGTATTTCTAATCCTGTCATTGAAACTCAGTGTGATTCTGGGGCTGCGCACGGAGGAACTGTATTTTTTGGAGACAAAATGACTGTAGTATAAACCAACAAGATAAATTTCTAGGGGCAAATTTATTCCAGGCCCTTATTCTGCTTCTTTGATTACAAATTGCACAGACCTTGCAAGCTCCACGTTTCTAATTTTAGCCACCCTCGCTGTGAAATCTTTTTTTGCAAAGACATATTAGCATTTCTCTACCCCCCCCCACAAATATATTGTCCCTCTTGAAGAAAACATAGATCTCAAGAAGGATGAAGTAACCAAAGGGCCTCTCCAGGGGCTATGAAAGGTAAGGGGTGGAAAGGGAGAAGAGGAAAAAAGAAAGAAGAAATTGATTGAGTGAACTCAGCAAAAGCAAGCCTGTGATTCAGCAAAAGAAAGCCATGGACGATTGTGTTTAGCTCACAGACGTGCATGTAACTGCAGCTGGGAACAGACCGCTCTCTAATCTGGGCTTTCTCAGCCAGAAGCAAGGAACATTATTCATAGCTATTCTTTCTTTTTAGGAAATCTAGCTCCAAGGGAAGATCCCATGCTGTCTCAAAGAAGCTACCTATGAAGAAAAATGAGAACAATTAAGCCCTAAATCTGTACAAGAAACTTTAACAGCTGAGACACTAAAAGGAAAATGGAGATAATGCTAATGATTATGTTTTATAGCCTCAACATGCCTTACATCTGGAAGAGCTCCAAAACCCTCAGCAGGTTGTCACGTTGATAGAAGGGGCCCCTGCTGAGCCGCAGCTGCTTCTGGGGAAGAGCTGGCATCTGGAGAACAGCTGCAGACCAATCCCCCACAACACAATGTGAAGGGCAGGAAGGCAGGAGAAGCTGTGTGCAAGGGCACCCTTCCACCTGGAGCCCCTCTCCCTGGCTCCAAAGACTCCGAGAAAGGCTGACTTGTCACATTTGCTAACTAACTGAAATGCAATCGAAGCTTAAGTATCTGCAAACTTCGGGGGAGGGAGAGGTAGCTGAATACCCTGGACACATTTAAGCACCAACCCTGGTTTCACCATTACAGATGAAAACTTCTGCAAAATGTATGTCTGGAGTCTGACGTTCTCCGTTTGAATTAACTATAGATTCCTAATGTTCCACCTTTCATTCATCAACATGAAAAGATGTATGATGTGCCAATGGGCTTTTGTTAGAGAGGTTTCCAAAGCATACTCTGTGTATACCTGTGTGTGCATGCCTGCATATGCACACTTGGGTGGGGAGGGGAGGGAGAGAGAGGACATTGTGGTAGAAATTAGCAGATGACATTAATTCTCCCCTTCCCTTAACTAGCAGTGTGACTTTGAATTAGTCACTTCAAACCTCTGTGTCTCTATCTTCTCATAAAATGAGGGAAGGTCACTGTTCTTTGAGATCTGATCAAATTTCAATCACCTTGATTCTCTAAGACTTGTATTAGTTCAAACGTATTTATTTGGAGGGTTAAAACAAATGACCCAAATAAATCTGAAACGTTAACATGGTCCATAGGAATGCTTTGCCCAACATCAAGATGTATATTTTCAATTAGATGACGTGGCACCTGCCCTCAGGGTTCTCCGATATAACATTATGATAACACTTTTCAATAATCACAGTTCCTCTGCCCCACCCCAATATTTGCAAATTATATATACTGAAAAGATAAGCAGGCCAAGGAATCACTAGGAACCCAAATAGGCCGAGAAGTCTTCTCGGAAGCAGGGTATGTGATACGTAAGATTTGGGTTCAGAAAAGGGTTATGATAGATATACTAGTTAGGGGGAAGGGGGCAAAATGCACAAACCCTGGGGCGCAAAAGAAACGTGTGAGGAGACATGTCTCTGCAGGAGACAAAGTGAGACAGATGCCACACACTTGAATGCCCAGAGGGACCCACAATCACCTGTGGTCCTGCCACTGGGAAAAGTACAGGCATTCTGAACCGGAGAGCCCAGGCCAGGCTAGAGGACTTAAACTGACATTATATAAAATATTTCTTGCACAAAACAAATGAGTCTGCAGGCAAGACAGGCCGTTAGGACCATAGTTGGTGACCCTGCGTAATTATTTAAATGGCTTGCTGTTTTATTTTTAAAAGAGAGGTAAAAGGAATCAAAATTATATGGCCTTCATAAAAATAAAAAAGTCAACTTAAGGTCTTGATGAATAAAACATGATGAGGTTAATTTTAAATCCCTTTTATGCTATCTGTCTTCCGAAGAATTTTCCATTGTCCTTGTACAATAATGTAAGTTATCGCACTGGGGATTTTTTTTTTTTTTTTTTTTTTTTGCTCATCTATAAATAGCTCCTTCACCCGTAACCCAGGGATGACAGCCTACTTTTATTATTTAAACATGTCTCCAATCGTGAAAAAGCTATTTCCGGGAAGTTCAAACTGCTGCAGCAACACTGCAGTCAGTCAGCCCGGGGACGCATATGTTGAACAAATGTCACAACTCAGAAGGTTTCTATGCTGAGCCTCATTCTGATTCAGCAAAAGAAAAAAAAAAAAAAAAAACCAGAGGGAGAACTGGTACTATGTTGCTAGGAAGAAATCTTAGCAGCCAGTGCTAAGGGCAATTATCAAAATCAGCCAAAAGGGTTCATGCTTATTCCTCAGGGGGTCTCCAGGACTCAAAGAAGGGCCAAGAGATGAATTAAACCATATTGCAAAGATTCGTATTGATAAACCGTGTTCATAGTTTACCTACGTCCGTGAATTCAATTATCCTTCTCTGATAAAGCTGGCCTAGGAAAGAGCAAGCGTTAGCCACAAGAATTTCAGGATTTCTAGAATTTCATTCTAGGGTGAAATTATCATTAACAAGGAGCTGGAAGCAGGGAACTGTAAGCTATAAAGATTGAGCCTTTATTACAGCCCACAAAACACCCTACTTTCCAGCTCCTGGGCCATATTTGATTATAGGAGACCCCAACAGACCAAGCCAAAGGCTAAGACCAACACCGAGAAATCTATAACAAAGATTTGCAAAACTTCTGGGTTGGTTTATGCCCTTAGGTTAGCCTTAACCAACCAGGCATCTGCCCACAAGACTAGTCCTCTAATCATCAAGTCTTAGGTCTCAGCTTGCCAGCAGCCTCAAGCTGGGAGCTTCACCTTGGAGCCTGTCCAGAATTAAAGAACGAACTAAAATCAAAAAGGCACAATTCATCCAGAAGTTAGTTCTTTGCAGAGAAGCTGGTGTCTCTGCAGGCACCACAGACAAGGAATCACTCATAAGTCCAGTTCCCGCAGCTCCTCTGCTGGTTCATTCCCCGGACACCACTTTCAAATTTCCTCCCCCATAGTTACGGGGTTGAGAGCTCAGGCTCTAGAGTACCATGACTTGGGCTAAAATCCTGGTTTTGCCACTTTCTAACTATAGTAGCTCAAATGCTCTGTTTCAGTTTCCCTGTCTGCAAAAACATGATATGGTATTAATACTTCCTCACAGGACTGTAGTGATGAATACAAAGTGATTAGAACAAGGCTTGACATACACAAGGGCTCAGTGATGACTGGCTTTTTTTTTTTTTGAGACAGAGTCTCAAGCTGTTGCCCTTGGTAGAGTGCCATGGAGTCACCACTCACAGCAACCTCTAACTCCTGGGCCTAAGCGATTCTCTTGCCTCAGCCTCCCTAGTAGCTGGGACTAGAGGCACCCTCCACAATGCCCAGCTATTTCTTGGTTGTAGTTGCCATTGTTGATTGGCAGGCCTGGGCTGAGTTCGAACCTGCCAGCTCCAGTGTATGTGGCTGGTGACCTAGCCGCTGAGCTACAGGTGCCAAGCCAATTGACTGGCTTTTCTAATTAGCATTATCTTTTCAGGGGACTGGTGGAACTTACTCTCTTGGAGACTCTGTGGCCACTACACTCATGTCCCCTCATCATCCTGTTCTTGGTCATTATCAGTTGTATTCCCATACACCCAGTCCTCTTCAGCATTCCATCCTCACATGGTCAAGTTCTTCTGGCCCTGTGACCCCTCTGCCAAGCCTCCCCTTTTCTTTCTGATCCTTTCAGAAAGAAAGGGATTCTAGAGGGCGGCCTCTAGAATCCCTCTTCTGTAGGATAATTTTTCCCCCAATGCGATGTCTACCATCATCTTTAAACATCTACATGACAAGGGCACATCCAAATATCGAATCAAGAATTGCAGCCAGGCGCAGTGGCTCATGCCTGTAACCCCAGCACTTGGGAGGCTGATTGGCGGGTCCAGACAAGCCTGAGCAAGAGCGAGGCCCCATCTCAAAAAACTAGCCGGACATTGTGGCAGGCGCCTGTGGGCCCAGATACTCAGGAGGCTGAGGAAAAAGGATCACTTGAGCCCAAGAGTTCGAGGTTGCTGTGAGCTGTGATGCCACAGCACTCCACCAGGGTGACAAAGTGAGGCTCTATCTCAAAAAAAAATCAAGAATTGCAAACCTGACAACAAAGGCAAGGCAGAGAGCAGGAATGCACCAAACAAGTCTGCCTGACAAGGGGAATGAGATAGCAGAGAGCAGCACCACTGGCATTCACTGAGCGTGGCAGGGAGGGCGGCAAACCAGAGTGAACAGCTCCCTTGCCCCACCAGCAGGAAATGCCGCAAGGGAATGCAAATTTCTAGAGAAACTAGAAATCCAGCATTTTAAAAACATTGGCAACTATGTCATTTTTAAGAAAGGGAAAGCAGAATGCAGGCCAAATAAAATAAGGCTTTGGACCAGATTCTGCTCATACAGCCGGGCTGGAAACGGAGCCTCACGCCCGTCTCCTAGGCAGCGTCCTTTCCCGATTTCCATGTTCTCCCCATGCTGTCCTCTGTGTCTCTTCCAAACCTGTGTTCATCCTGTTAATTTTCACACCTCCTTCAGCTCTCCTCTTAAACGTCAACCCCTGACTCTCCATTTCGGGTAGGTAACTTCCTAGTCACTGATTGGATTTTCCCCTAGGCTGCCGGCAGGATAAAGACACCCTGACCATCTTATTCTCAGTTGCATTCCCTTCCCTCAGCAGAGCACCTCACGCTTTGGAGATGCTTAATAATAAGTATTTGGAAGTCAAACGAATCAAAGAGTAATTGGTCAATCCCTGGTCTACATTTAATCCTGAGCTCCATCTGCACACTTCTCCCAAGTCCGCTGCTGTCCTGCCCTCACAAAGTCTCAGCAGTTCAAACACCATCCATGATGGTTCTGATTCACCCGTGCAATTTCCCACTTGCTTGGCTTATTGGAATTCCAGGGAGGGCTTCATTTGTTTCTGTCTCCACAGATTTTACATTTCTTTTTTTTTTTTTTTTTGGCGGGGCTGGGTTTGAACCCGCCACCTCCAGCATAGGGGGCTGGCACCCTACCCTGTTGAGCCACAGGCGCCGCCCAGATTTTACATGTCTTTCTGCATAGATTTTATATTCAATTTTTTTGTTTATCTCAAAACTTTCATAATGACCCATGCAACAGAAGTCCAAGGAATGCTGCCTCTTGTGGAAGGCATCTCTGTCAGGGAAGGCGGGCACCAAGCAAATTGCTTCACTTTTGTAATTGGGAGAATGACCGATGATAGCAGGGTAACAGGTGGTTATAGAAATATGTCCACAAATTCTCCCTAAGAAAGTCAGAGCTGGCCAAGAACAGTGACTCACGTCTGTTGTCCTAGAACTCTGGGAGGCTAAGGGGGGTGGATTGCCTGAAATCACAGGTTCTAGACCAACCTGAGCCAGAGCAAGCCCTTATCTCTAAAAATAGCCAGGCATTGTGGTGGGTGCTTGTAGTCTAAGCTACTTGGGAGGCTGAGGTAAGAGAATCACTTGAGCCCAAGAATTTGAGGTTGCTGTGAGCTATGACACCGTAGCACTTTACCAATGTGAGACTGTGTCTCAAAAAAAAAAAAAAGGCAGCACTTAATTCCCCTCTCTTTAAGTGTGGGCTAAATTGAGCATTGTCATGTCACCTCTAAGACCAAATTATAAAAAGACTATAGTTTCCTTTGGGGTTCAGACTCTACCTTGCTTCCCCCTCCTTCCTCTATGGCACTACTGGACAGTCTCATGGAGCAGTCCACATGGCCTGAACTGTAAGCTCTGCCACGTGAGGGGGCTTACTACAAGAGGATCCCACAGATGCAGTCATATCTTTAGATAACAGCAATCTGGGCTGACAGCTTAGCTAAAACCTCCTGGACGCCCTCAGCCAGAAGCACCTAGCTGAGTCACTCCTGACCCTGAGACAATGTGATGTAATCAACGTCCGTTGTTTTCAGCTACTATGTTTTGGGATAGTTTGTTACACAGCAGTAGCTAGCTAATAAAACCTCTCAAAACTAAATGCACGATCACCCTTCCTCCTCCTCAGCTCCACCACCTCCAAACTTAATCCTCTTCTGAAGTTCTCTGATTCTATTAATGGGTCAGTCCCTTTGAGTCAACAAAACCTACAAACTCAGAGTCCTTTTTGATTCTTCCCTGCGGCCTTGCACCCCCCCCCACCCCCACAGCTACTCAGTGGTCCAGTCCTATTCAAAACAATGCTGCAATTTACTTTTCCCTTTCTCCCTCCCCATTCCTATCCCCATTTTCCTATTTTACAACCTCCTTACTCTTTTCCTGGACCCCTAGCTGATTTTCCTGGCTCTATTTTTTTTTTCTCTGAGGCATCAGCCAGACTTCTAAATAAATTTTTATTAGTGTAGGTCATTATCCTAATCAAAAACTTTAATAGTTTTCCATTATTAATGGGATAAAATTCACGTGTCTTAGAATGATACAGTCTGCCCTAGATTCTCTTTCTAATCTTATTCTCCACTACTATCATTTTTTTAATTCCATGTTGATGCAGCAAATGCTCCCTGAATGGTATTATGGCTTGGTGACACTTGTTCCAAGTATCTTTTTTTTTTTTTTTGCAGCTTTAAAATGACCCCCCAAAACCAAGTGATTTAAGCGGCTACTTTTCTTTAATCATGACATTATGGGTCAGGAAGTTGGGAAAGGTTTGGTTGGTTTGTCTCTGATCCACATGGCATCCACTGGAGTCACTTCATAGATGGTTTCTTCACTTGCATGCCTGTCACCTCCACGCCCCTTGGGCTTTTCTCTCCACGTGATTTGGGCTTCTCACAACATGACAGTTTCAGGACAAATAACATGGTTGTCCTTTTCACGTCGTGGCTGATTTCCAGCAGAGAGTTTTCCAACAGTTCATTCCAAGAAACTCAGGAAGGAGAATCAGGGTACTTAGGATTTAATCTTAGAAGTCAGGCAGCCCCGTTCAGCCATCTCCCTATCAATGGGTTTTAGAGGACTCTAACTCAAGACAAGAATGTTCCACAAGGGTATGAGATGGCAAGGTGGGACTCTGAGAAGGGCTTCTAGCTTCCATGGTACGATTTACACTTGGGGAACCCTCAAGATAATTTGAAAATATTGAAAGGAGGGGCTCTTAAAAGAAAAAAAACCAGTTAATAGACACATACTGTTTTCTATCTCATGGGATAAACGAAACATAAATGACCAGAACATAGGGGTAACGTGGCATTTGAAAGAAGGTCCAGTAGCAGTAGGCTGCTGACCCAGACTCATCAAAGCAGGAGCTGTGTGACACCACCTGTCCTGCACAGAGAGGGGATGGTAGAAAAAAACTCTTTCTTTCCTTTAGAACTCAGGAATAAGGAGTGCCAAAATGCCCCCCAAAATATGCTGTCACTTCTTGCTTTGAAGAAAGGGCAAGAAAGAAGCTCAAGAAATGGAATTGGATTTTAACAAATTGTGGACACAAATAGAGCAAATTTGTCTAAGGTACTCCCTAATCCACCCACGCCATATCACCTACCCTTACTAAAATTGCAAGTTAAATCACAAACCTAGCTCATTTGTACTCCAGATAGGAATGGGCCAAATTCTTCACATCCATTGCAAATCTAAATGTATTTTAATATCCAAGTGAGGCCCTTGTCATCCATCCATCAGATTTTCCATGGACACCCCTACCTCACTATGATCCTTCTCTTTTCTGGACTACAGAGTCAGCATCTGATTCTCCCAGTAGGTCAAAAGTCATTTATCTTGGTTATCTCATATTCTAATGAAATCTGAAAAAAGAAGAGCTGGAATGTCCGGGAGATACCATCTGTGTCAGTTTTTTTTTTTTTAATTTTAGGGGTTGGGGGGACAAATGATGGCTTGAGTAAGGTCACAGCATGAGGTAAGGACAGAGCTGACCACCAAGCTCCTTCTCTGATGCTCTGCCCACAACTAAGATGGTTGGTCTGTCAGGTGTACATGAAGGAAGAACAGCCGCCCTCTGGGGAGGTCACATGGGGATAGTGGTGGCATTAACCAAAGTACAGCCATGCCTGGCAGACTAGGAGTCCAGAAATGAAGATTCCAGGGAAATCACGCAAACATTACATACACGTAGAAGTCCCTCAAGTGCCTGGCAGATACTCTGAGTTAAGGTGAGGCGCCAGTGTCCCCTATCAATGCCATGGATGTTTTGTTGAATTATAATTTGAGTCATGAAAGGTTTAAGTTATGTTCTAGATACACCTTTATAACCATGATTGGCCTTAATCCTTTTTGACTATTGATAGTGAATGTAACTTTCAAACCATTTATTCAATGCTAGGACTCCTGATGTGCCATCCCCTCTCTGTGCAGGACAGGTGCTGTCACACAGCTCCTGCTTTGATGAGTCTGGGTCAGTGGCTTACTGCTACTGGCCCTTCTTTCAGATGCCACATTACCCCTTATTTTCTGGTCATTTATGTTCTTTGTTTATCCCAAAAGATCGAAAAAACATATAAAACCCTGAAGCCTATCAAGCCCCCACAGTACCTTCAGTAGTGCCCTACAGTTAGAAACATTCTTAATAAATCTATTTAGTGAAGGCCGTTGAGTACAGTGTTGACTGTAGACAGACATGGGTTCACATGTTGGCTGATTATCTAGAAATGTACATCATTGAGTCAGTTATGAAGTCTCTGCCAGTCGTTGTCTCCTTTGGAAAATTGTGTAATAACACCACTATCTTAAGTTTGTTGTGATGATTCAATGGGGAAAAAATGCACACAAAACACAGTGAAGCAAGCATAGAACCCAGCAGAAAAAAGCAGCTCTTATTTTGAACGTGTTATATATTCACCATTAGCCTCCTAATCCTATCCCTTAATGCCCAAGAACATTCCTGGCTCTCCAATACATAAGTACCACAGCCCAGAGATGGGAACCACTGTGAAGGTACAAAGGTCATGTCAGCATTAATCTTTCACTGGGCAGACTATAAAAGACACACCTCATGGTCCTGGCATAAATGAACCACTCTCACGCAAGGGCAGGAGAAAGCCACTAGGTATGTGTTTCCCACCCAAGCCCACATGTTGGCTGAATATTTCAGGGGCTCGTTAGCGAGGCAAACTCTGCAGATCCTGCCTAGAAGAGATCAAGGAACCAAGTCAAGGGAGCGCCATGTTTGCTTCTCCCTGTCCCATGCTGGCTCTTTCTTGGTCCAGCACTACAGATGGCCTTGGGAATTCTGACTTTCTACCTCTTCTATTCATCATGATTTTTTTTTTGGGGGGGGCCCATTTTCTCCTCTATACCACAAAGTCTCTGAGTAAGCTTCAGTAAATTAACAGCCCCCCGAGGCTTATGGAGAAGGAACGCAGAAAGCCTCCGCCAGTTAGCTGAGATTCTCCAGCCGGGTTCTCTGGTTGAAAACAGCTGACTCCGTGGTGTGCACAGCAGAACTCAGCAGGGCCAGGCCATGGGGTTCTCCCCAGTGCCTTCCTCCGTGGCTTCACATTCTTAACCACTCCAACCCCGTAATTTTCCAGATGACTTGAGGTTTTGAGAGCAAATGAAGCAGTGAAACTGCCTCGGCTGCTGAATTCTTCCTGGATTCATTTGGAAATGACAAAGAGCTGCCATGGACTGGGTGATTTGAGTTTTGCAGCTTTCCTTCAGTTTTCCCTAGGAAATCCGTAGCTGATCCCAATTCCCTTAGAGATCAAGGTGTTCACTGAGCACGTAGAAGCCCCCTTTTATCAGGCCATGCCTGAGAATCTTGGTATGGCATTTTACAGGACATTAAATTCATTGGATCATCACAAGCAATATGGCAGGTGAGGCAGGCATTATTATCCCCATTTATAGATGAGGATACAGATGTTCATGACTTGACCGCTTTACAAGTGCGCTAGTACAAGGCAGAGCTGAAACACGACTCAAATTTTCGGATTCCAGTGCTGTGCCCTTGCTGTTATACACACCGCTGCCCAGCCACTCAGACTGCAACTCGTGCCTGTAGACAGTGGGGCACATTTCTATTCTGTGTCCTCATTTGCTTATATATAACTCCTTCCATCATCCCCACTGGCCCTAATTTTTGATCATTAGACACCTAGTGTCTTGCCCAAATTTTCTCTTTAGGGTCTTAAGTTAGGTGCACTTTTAATCTCAGACATCCTCATGCCCTTCAGTAAGCCCAATAACGCACCAGCCATATTCCTTCCTTTAAGCCAGTGGTTCTCAACCTGCGGGTCGTGACCCACAGGAACTGTATTAAAGGGCCACAGCATTAGGAAGGCTGAGAACCACTGCTTTAAGCACAGAGTAGCACAAACTATCATTTCTCTTCCGTGGGTCGGGAAGTAATGCCTTATCAGAAATAGACAAAAATGGAACACGGGGACCAGGCAGCACCCAAATGCCGTAATTGTTGTAGAACAGAAGCTATGTCTCCCAGAGGGGTCAGACGGCACAGATTTCCCCATCATTTTAATATGAGCTGTCCTTCTATCTTGAGATGTCCTCTTTGGGCCCTTTAAGGCAGGAGCCCTGGGGGCAGTTCAGCCAAGTGTGTGACAGCACTTACCTAAGAAGGGGTGGCACCCACTGCTTCTTCCTACTTCCCATTATCTGGCCTCTGCTCTGGGATATGAGAGACCAGGCAGAAGCCATGGACCCCTCTCATCTGGCCAGTTTCCTAGAAGCTTTGAAAAAGTACAGGCCTATTTATAAGCAAATTAACCACAGCCAACATGTGACTTAAGGTGATTCACAAATGTTTTGCCTCTTAAATAAATTAATTAATAAGCCTAAGGGAATTTTCTTCCCATTGAAGATTTCATAATAATCAACATTATGCCCTAAGAGACACAAATGATAATGTTAATTTTAAAAAAACGTAAATGGCCGGGCGTTGTGGCAGGCGCCTGTGGTCCCAGCTACTTGGGAGGTAGAGGCAGGAGACTCACTTGAGCCCAGGAGTTGGAGGTTGCTGTGAGCTATGATGCCATGGCACTCTACCCAGGGGGATAGCTTGCGGCTTTGTCTCAAAAAAATAATAAAAATAAAAAAACGTTAAGCATCATTCCCTATCACGGAACACTTACTCTTTACCAAAGGTGTTTTGTGAACCTTATCTCTAGTCTCCACAGTAATCCTGAGAGGTGGATAAAGTGACCACCATCATTTTGCAGATGCGGGGAACTGATGCCATGAGGGTTACTGAACTTATCCCAAATGCCATCTCTGATAAGTGGCAGAACCACTTAAGAGACTGTTTTCTCACTCAGGCAGACTCTTGGAAGTAGGGATGGGCACCCAGGGCTGCTGTGATGATTGGAGGTGTGGATGGGTTGTTTCTCAGCTGGCAGAGTGATATGGGAGGTGGCTTGCAAGTGCCCCTGTGTGACAGAATAGAAGGCTGACCCGCTAATAATCCTGGGTTTTCTTTCTAGCACAAATGGTACAACCAACCACATTTGAGGAATGTGAGGAGAGAGCCTGGTTCGGTCACGCCATTTCTTTGACTAAACTTACTTTTTTCGTTCCAAATGGTATATCCAGTAGCCCCCCTCCCCAGACATAGCAAAATGAATAGATTAAAAAGATACGTTTACGCCTAAATGTGTCCCAGGGGGCTATTGGAGGGATATTCAATCTTCTCCACAATTTTCAAGCTTCTTTAGAAACATTTTTCCCTTGTGGATATGAAACCAAGGTCATAAAATTTCTGAGTGAATGGAGAGGCTGAAATACAATCTGCAAGTCACCATCTGGCATCTGCTTAATAATGAGCATGGGGGAAGGGAAGAAAAGGAGAATTTTTAAATTTTTTCCCACATTAACCAGCCTAAGGAAGAACTCCTTAACCTTTGGTGCTTAAGCCACCGGAATCGGTGGAATAATGGCCACTCCATTAGACATGTGTGGAGGGAGACAGACATGTGGGGAGGGGGACAGAGAATCTGACTCAATCTCAGTTCCGGCCAGCAAGGAGGTTACCCAAAACCATCAACACTCATCCCAGCTTCTACATCAGCACAATACAAACATTTATCAGATTCACCTCTCCCAGTGTTCAAACTCCTGCATTTCTAAGTATAACTGGAAACCTATTGTGCTAAAATTCACATAGATTCCCACAGCAATTGTCTACTAATATTTATTAAGGAGGTGGTACCAATGAATCCCAACTGGACTCTGAGTTAGCTAGCCTGTGTGGTCAGCTGCTAGGGCTTTTTATAAGGAGCAAAGCTTGTTTAGAAACAATGTTGGAAAGAGCTCCAGCAAAGGAAGACAGCAGGTAGAATGGAGAGGAGGACACTCACAGTCACAGGTATTACCAATATTAAAGCATTTAAGGACCAGCCAGAATAACCTGATTAGAAAATACCAACGTATAAGACAAAGAGGAAAGTAACCATGGAAACTTCTGCATTGCTGAATTGTCTCCTGTTCTATTTCTCCCTTTCATCTGTCATAATTTTCAAACACCACAAGGAATACTGTGTGTGATTTTAGTAGATTGAGAGGTAAAGCAAAGAAACACAGTTTCCAGAAAGCAATTATACTCATTTCCTAGGGCTTCCATGACAGACTACCACAAAACTGAGTGGCTTAAGAGAACAGGGATGTATTCTGTGACAATTCTGGAAGTCAAAAGTCTGAAATCCAGAGTCAGCAATATCAGTTCCTTCTGAGGAGGGGTGGGGCTCAGAGGGTGAATGTGTCTCAGTCTCTCTCCTGGCTTCTGGGGATGATGGTCGCTCTTGGCATTCCTTGGCTTGTGGTAGCATCACTCCAATCTCTACTTCCATCCTCCCTTTCTGACTCTGTGGCCCCTTCCCTCCTCTTATTAGGGCTTCCACTGGTCCAACATAACCTCATCTTAATTCAATTATATCAGCAAAGATCCTGTTCCCAGGTAAGGTCACAGACTGAGGCTCTGGGTGGATGAATATTGGGAGGATACTATATAAGCTGCTATTACAACTCAACTTTGAAATTGTTCTTTTTGTGGGATGTCACTGGGTGGTAGCCATGTGTAGGGTCATAGAGAAAATGAGCAATCCTTTGGGGTCCCACTGCATTCAGTTCATATTTTGTTAGCCTTCTTCATTCACTTCTCCAATGGACAAAAAGCCCCTTAATGACAAGAGCAATTTCTTATTAGTTTTTCTGTCTTGTTGCTTAGCACAGCGCCTGGCATATAGTAGTCAGCCCATCAACATTTGCTAAATGAATAAATTTCCAAAGGAACAGAAACTCTGAGCCCTGTGTTATGTCCCTGAGATGCCTACAAATCTGAAATCAATGAGTTTTTACTATTATACTTTGATGGTTGGGATTACTTAGATCATCAGAGTCGTGTGCTTTTTTTTTTTTTCCCAGGGAGGAAACAGGGAACATGAATCAATCCATGGGAAACACCCTTGTTGGTAGCAGAGACCAAAAATCCATGTGACTCAATTGTGGCAATAAAAGGAGAGTCCTACAAAGTAAGTTCTTTATAGCCACTTCCTTTTTTGCTTCCTGGATCTCTATTTTGAGGTTTCCACTCCATTCCAGGAACTCCACCATGGCCTGCTAAATTGTTTGCAACCCTCTTCTCCTTGGTACTAAAGCTCTTTTCCTTTTCTTATAAGATATTTGTGGAGGCAGGGGGATCACAGATGTATCACTGGGAGAAAAACATATCCCTTATCCATGCAGGCCGAGTATTACAAAGTTATATTCAGGAAAATGTAATAACTTAATCCATGCTCATTTCTCATGCTGCTAGCAAACATGTGATTTAAGCTGAAAATGGTTACCAGAGAGGGAGGGGAAAAAGTTCCCACTGGCTCAATGGATGGAGAATGTGCTCTAGTCCTCCCAATGTTCCTAAAAGCAACATCGAACCTTTGCAGAATCTTATACAAAGCCAAAAAATGGAGGAGACAAAAGCCAATCAAAGCTACTGATCCACTCCAGGTTCAAATGCTTGGGAAATGGCCCAGCTATCACTCCCAGGAAGGTGATCTTCCCTAATGGGACAAGAACCGGCCTCAAGTCAAGGAAGCTTGTCAGAAGGGTCTGCAGTTTTTCCTACCTCTGTTTCCTACCTCCCACCTTACCCTTGCCTTCTCTTCTTCTCCAACTTCTTTCCAAACTTTCAAAATCTGTGGTGCTCAAATTCCACGATCAGCCTAAATAATAACGACCAGTAAGAGGTAAAGCGGTAGCTCTCCATCTCTGGTATGTACAGAATTATCAAGGGTGCTTGCCTTTTGATGCAGATTTCTGACACTGCCACCACCCTTAGATATTCCCACGTACAGGTCTGGGGTGAGCCAAAGCACCTGCACCTTCCACGAGGCCCCAGGTAATTCCATAGACCCCCATCTAGTGCCCCTAACTAGGGAGATTAAAGCACTGTGATTCCCCAAAGCGTAATCCCCAAGTTTCCACAAGCCCCACCTGTCTCACACAATAGTGAGCAGGTAAATTTTACAAAGAATCACCACTAACAATGTACATGTAAAAATACCCATTTCAATTGAGTCTTGACCCAGAATTATCCAAATCAGATTCACATTTTTGAAAGGAAAGAGTCATTTTAAGGCGATTAGGAAGCCTGGAAGCCAGTCTGGCATACCCTTCCTCAGGAAAGGGTTCTATATGAGCTTCAAAATCCCTCAAAGTGGAAATCACCCATTGGGTGCCAAATACCGGGACTTTCACATACATTATTTCACTGAATCCTCATGAGAACACTGAATGCAGCATTCATGGTCCAAATACTAGCACATACAGAAACTGGTTCGAGGGGGTCACTGACTTGCCCAAGGCAGCAGAGTTGGGAAGTAACAGACTATAGTTTCATTCTAAGGTTCCTTCCTGAAGTCTACAACATGTTCTTTGTTAGTTGCTTCTAATCACTAGCCCAAGCATAGCTGGAAGGCAATGACCTGGGTATCGAATCAGTGAAGTGAATTAGAGTCTAAATTAGATGACCAGAGGACTGATGGGCTACTGCCCAGAGTGTGTGGCTTGTTCCTTAGAGCTCAACACCTTGGCACTGTTGCCTTTCATTTCCTTCCCCGGGATAAAGGGACCTGACCATCCTTACCACTCTCCCACCTCCCACATATCCCATCCCACTCAACACACATATACTCACTCCCTATTCCTAACTGCTAAGCAAAGACTACCTGGTTCTAAAAAGGGTGGCAGACCCTGTACATGCCACAAACCCATAAGCACTCCTTGAACCATCCTTCAATGAACATTCCAGCAGACCCCTCAAGGATAGACTTTGGAGAGTTTCCCCCCACCTACAATAGCTGTCCTGGAAATCACTTCAGCATCCATCTGTATGAAGAAAAAAAACAAAAAACAGGGGAGATAAAAGCACAAAATGTAATTTTTTTTTCCCTGAACCCCACACTTTCCAGAAATAGCCCTGATCTCAAGCAATAAAAGTAAAGATAACATTTTCAAGGTCTTGGATGGGGAAACAAACAAAAAATAGAATGTTTAATAATGCAAACATTCTTGGAATCTGAAACATCTGGGTGAGCCAGGGTGGGTGGCTGTGTGGGGAGCTGGAAAGGGGGGGAAGGGGTGGCTAGAGACCTGACATTCTTACCCAGAGCTTATCTAAAGCCGGAGCTGACTAACCTGCTCCTAACTGCCCCCAGCAAGCCCACGTGATAGCCCTTAGTTTTTGTTACTAAATGCAAATGTATCTCTTTGAGAAAATCCAGAACTAAATTTACCAGATTAATTTAAATTAGGAGTGATTGTTTATATATGCCCAGGTCTGCTTGAGTGTATAATATGATCCATAGGTTTTCTGATAGTTTTAAAATAAGGATTCCTCGGGTTTTGCTTCTGTTTGTTTTCATTTATGGTTACCTCTTAGGAAACCAACTACTGGGCACCATGGAAGTTTAATCCAGAGACAAAGACTTTTCTGAAAGCTAATGACATTCTTACAGGAAGATCAAGGCCAAGTGAACAGGTATCTACAACCTGACATCTTAGTTATTCCCTCCCTCCCTGTTTGATACCATTCATCCCAAGAAAACTCTTGATAGTAAAGAAAGATACACAAGGAAATGTGTAAGCCAACTCCCGTGAACAGAGTGAGGAGGAATTTTTTTTTTTTTTTTTTTGAGACAGGGTCTCAAGCTGTCACCCTGGGTAGAGTGCTATGGTGTCACAGTTCACAGCAACCTAAAACTCTTGGGCTTAAGCGATTCTCTTGCCTCAGCCTCCCAAGTAGCTGGGACTACAGACGCCCGCCACAATACCGGCTATTTTTTCGTTGTAGTTGTCATTGTTGTTTGGCAGGCCCACCATGGATTTGAACCTGCCAGTTCCAATGTATGTGGCTGGCACCTTAGCAGCTGAGCTATAGGCACCAAGTCAGGAGGAATCTTTTTATGACTCATATTTCTTAACTGCCATGCAACATAGATCTGGTCCCATGCCATCAAGGCAGAAAGTAGCCACAGACTAATTGCCAAGAGAGCCATGTTTCACCCCAATGTGTACTGCAGTAGACCTGACCTTCTTAAGGTCGTGAGGGACTCTGCTCTCCTCTGCCTTATTACAGGATCCCAGCACAGAATAAGTGATAAAATGGAATCATTGGAAGAGTAAGTATAAAATAAATAGGTATAGTCAACCGTCACCTCTGTCCTGAGCCTTCTTTACACATCACCTCATTGATCCTCACCTCAGTCCCAGAAAGCAGGTATGTACTATCATCTCCTTTCCACATAAAAAACTTGTCCAAGGTCACACACTGGCAAGGCATAGAGATGAAATTCAAATCCTAGTCACACCACTATGGTTATACCACGTTAGGTTTCTTCCATCACACATTCTCTCTTCCTGACTTTTTCATGCACAGCCATGACCCAAAGCTCTTATGTTTGCTTCTACCATCTCTAAGCCATCATCTCTCCTCATAAAAAAGGTCATCTTTGTGGTAAATGAGAATCAATAACAACACAAGAACTGCCATCTTTTGCTCAAGGTGTGGGGCACAGACTAACACAGTATTCCATGCTAGTATGGAAAATATTCAGAAAATGGATAATAAGGTAGCTAGTGAGGTAGATGCCATCAACATCATGAATTTGGAGATGAGGACAACAGCAGAGAGGTCAAAGCAATTGCTGACCCTATATCTCGGCACCACCTTGCAGAGCTATGGTTCCATCTCTTTATCCTGAGGGTCCTCACAGCTCTGCTCAGGCGGAGCCTTTCCCCACTGTTAGCTGCTGCCTGCTCAGATGGTCTGTCACTGCCCCAAATTCTCAGCAGCCAGCAGTGCCCTTGGCCACCACACGGCTATCTCTTGCATGGTGTCACTCCTATACTTCCTTTACTGCACTTCACATAAAAAGAAGGGGCTGAGAAATCAGAGACTTGGGAGGAAAATACATCAGTGCTTTTCTTTCACTACAGACATCCTTTATGTTGGAGATTCTGGCCACAGGATTTATTTATTTATTTTTTTTTTGGACAGAGTCTTGCTCCATCACCCTGAGTGAAGTGCAGTGACATCATTATAGCTCACTGCAACCTCCAACTCTTGGGTCTTAGTGGTACTCCCGACTACAGGCATGTGCCTCCACGCCCAGCTCATGTTTCTATTTTCCTAGAGATGGGTTCCCACTCTTGCTCAGGCTGTTCCCAAACTCCTCCAGCCTCAGCTTCCCAGAGGGCTGGAATAACAGGCATGACCCACCATGCCTGGCCCAGTGCAAAGCTTATTTCCATGCTATTTCCATTTTAAAATGGGTTATTAATATAAAAGTTCACATAAGGCTAAATTGCCAATTTCTGGTGTGGAAAAGGTTAGAATTTTGCCAGTTCTGTGGCAGGTTAAGTGTGTGATACAGCAGTAGAGCTGCAATGCCTAAAACCACAGGCTCAAAAATTTGTGGAAACTTAATGCCCATTCACTAATCTTTTCTTTATAGAATTCCTAGTAACTTATGACTCTTTCCTGATTCTGGACATCTGCAGTTCATCCGCTTTCCCAGATCCTAGGATTTGTTCCCACAGTGGGAAACTCCCTGACTCTATATTCCAAATTCCCAGAATTTTGTTTCCTTCTTTTGTCTAGATATTTACGTTTGATAGAGCTTCAGTCACAACCATAGAGTCACAATATGCTTAAGCCTCTAAGGTTATGCAAAGCAGAATGATAATTTACTGCTCTAGCAATTTAGCACATCTGGATCTACCTGATATGAAGATTGCTTGTAGGAGGGTTCCTATTTATGTTAAGATTCCCCCATGATTATTGATGTCACTATGCTTAAAGGTGACAGGACATCTAGATAATTTTTCCCACACTGAAGGTTTAATTAAGTTACTACCAAAGTCTAATGTGCAATTCAAGAAATTAAATCACATTCAAATATACAAATAAGTAGATCCCAATGCATTGCTAAATCACCAGAATATAAAATCATTTTTTCACATAGTACTATTAAAGGCTAAAATAGTATTTAAGCTAAGGCAGCTAAGATAAAAAGAAACAAAGATGTCACCCTCTCCTAATTTTTTGACTTGTAACACTTGAACACTATGCTAGGCATTTTTATATTCATTATCTCAAACTAATCCAGCAACTCCATAAAGTCAGTATTATTTTTTGAGACAGAATCTCACTCTGTCACCTGGGTAGAGTGCCATAGAATCATAGCTCACAGCAATATCAAACTCTTGGGCTTGAGCAATCCTCTTGCCTCAGCATCCCAAGTAGCTGGGACTACAGCCATGCACTACAATACCTGGCTAGTTTTTCTATTTTTAGTAGAGATGGGGGTCTTTCTCTTACTCAGGCTGCTCTTGAATTCCTGAGTTCAAGCAATCCACCCACCTTGGCCTCCCAGAGTGCTAGGATTCTAGGTGTGAGCCACTGTACCCAGGAATCCAAAATTAATTATTTTGATCGTAAACTGACACTTGATCATATTTTAAAAACAGAAGTAGTGTGTTTGAGTATGGACATATGACACTGGATTTCCTAGCAGGATATCCCACTGGAGATATGAGCTAACTGTTGATATATGCAATGAGAAGGACAAATACCTCAGATACTGTGTTGAGTGAAAGAAACCAAACACAAAAGAATATGTTTATGTTCTAAGCACATGAAGTTCAAGGACAAGCAAAACTGATTCATGGCCAACAAGCTTAACGAATGGTCACCTCCAGAGGTCATTAGCAACTGAGAAGAGGCATAAGTGGACTTTCTAGAGCTCTGGACGCATTCTGTATCTGGAGCTGGATAGAGGATACACACGCAACTATGTGAGTATGTTTGGAAATTCATCATGCCATACCTTTAAGATCAGTGCCTACTATAGACCAAATGTTTATGGCCCTTGAAATTCACATTTGAAGCACTAATCCCCAATATAAAGTTATTTGAAGGTGAGACTTTTCAGAGATAATTAGGCCATGAGGATGGAGCCCTCATGATAAGGTTGGTGCCCTTATAAGAACAGCCAGGAGAGAGCTTGCTTCCTCTCTGTCATGTGGTAATACATGAAGCCATAATTTCATCTGCAAACCAAGAAAAAAGCCCTCGCTAGGAACCAAATCAGCCAGCACCTTGATCTTGAACTTCTTGGCTTCCAGAACTGTGAGACATAAATTGCTCTCTAAGCCACCCAGTCTATAGTATTTTTGTTAAAGTAGCTAAAACTGACTAAAATAATGTCCTTGGCACACTGTACTCTAGATAAATGGTATGTGCTGTGGAACATGGAAGGAAGGAAGGAAGGGAGCTAGGAAGGGAAGAAAGAGGAAAAGAGGAAACAGGGAGGAAATAGGAAGGGAAGAAAGTGACGAGGAGAGAAAATCTAGTCCTAATGTTCAAGAGTGAGGAGGAGGCTAGTAACACTGATTTGGGGTCGCTGGCATGGGATTACATGAGCCCTCTTAGGGAAGGCAGAACCAAACAGTGTAGATCTCAACTCTACCCTGAGGTTCCCTGAAGTTGTGCAATTGGCAACTCTGTAGTCAAGCAGACCAGCCCTTGGGATGGCATGTAGAATGTTCCATGAGATAATGATGGCAGTGGTCTAAGGATGAAACCCAGAAAAATATTGACATTTAAAGAACAAGCAGAAAAAAAGAATCACTGAAAGAAACGTACCTACCTCAGAAGCCCAGTTCATTGCCTACCAAGCACACTGATGCATAATGAATAAAATACAGGGATGAATGAAGAAAGAAAAAACATTATGGCTTTTAAATCTGAGAAAGCGAATGTGGTAAAATTTTTGTAAGATACCAATGGAGAGCAAGTTTTAAAGATGAGTTAAGACAGACATGAGCCCAGAGCCTGGTGTTGGAGATGGCAGGACAGGAGGAGAAAGACGACCTGCAGGATGACCTGTGCAAAGGCTAATTGTATGTGTAGGCTTGACTGGGCTAAGGGATGCCCAGATAGCTGGCAGCACATCATTTCTGTGATGGTCTGTGAAGTGCTTCCTGCACAGATGAGCATCTGAATCAGCAAGACTAAGACGGCCCTCCCCAGTGTGGGTGGGCATCATCCAATGCTAATCCACTGAGGGTTCAAATGAAACAAAAAAGTGGAGGAGGGTGAATTCACTCTCTGTATGAGTTGAACATCCTCTTCTCCTACCCTCCAACATCAGTGCCCCTGCTTCTTGTGGGCCTACCTTGGGCCTGCAACTCAGACCTGGACTTACACCACCACCACCACTCCCATCTTCTCTTCCTAGTTCTCCACCTTGCAGACAGCACATTGTGAGACCTCTCAGCCTCCATAACCATGTGAGATAATTCCTAGCATACCTGTCATGTATATTTATACAGAGGGTGCCCAAAAAATTTACTCACATTTTAAGAAAAAATTGCACTAACATTATAAGAACATATACCAATGTTTTTTTATCTTGCATCTTATCTAACTCTTCTAATTGTAGAAGTAAAATGTAGCTTGAGTATTACAATTTTAGTACCGTGTTTTTCCTTTCTTAAAATGTGTCGATGTCTTTCGGGCACCCTCTGTATCTCAGGTATACTTACATATGTATCATGTGTATTGGTATATGTATCTTGTATGTATTTACATACATATCACACATCTCCTCTATGTCATATACTACAGATATAAATCCTATTAGTTCTGTTTCTCCAAAGAATGCAGACTAGTACAGCTGGGTCCCTCTAAAGAGCAACAGACTTTGTAAAGAGAAAGGAGATACATGGTAAAGATCAATTTTTTTTTCACATTTTGTCCTCAAGACCAACCCAATCTGACAAGAAGAAAAAATTGCACTCAAAGCAAATGAAACCACACTGCTGTTTCTGACTCATCTACTACTCTAAGTGACTTCAGCTTAAGGAGAAGAGCTCAATTAGGCAGAGGATAATTTAGAGGAAACAGGATCTGGCTTCTTAGAATCTGTGAGCAGGCAAGGAACTTGGAGCAAAAAGTCTGGGGGAGTCTTTATTTTCTTTTTAATGGATCACCTGGTGGAACCTGGACACTCCCATAACATCTTTCCCCAGGCAAAAGAGCTACCCACTGCAGAAAGTGACGTCAGTCCTGGTGGTAATCGTACAGCCCAGGGAGGGGCACGATCAGATGTTGCTGGGGATGATGTCTGGCGCTCCAGCACCACCTTTCATCTGGAGCATCTTGTACCACTTTACGGGAGATCGTTAATTAGGCTTCCTGAGGCTTCAGGCAGGAACATGCACCACAGACGGCACTTACGTCGGTGACTATGTAGGAAGAAATGCTCCCGGACTAATTACTTTGCATTTGGCTTTATCATCTCCTTTCACACGGGATCTCAAAGCAATTTCCCAAGGTAAGGAGGGGAGGTAATTCCTGTGTCCCTGGGGGACCTACAGCCTATCTGGGGCAGAGGGCCAGTCACAAATTATTTCTTCTTGCATGCTCAGGTTGAACAGAGGGGGATCCTTGACAGTTGAGGGCCTCGTAAAGGGGGATGACTAAGTTAATACAGCTCAAGAATGGCCCAACCAGGCGAGTGTTTAGATTCATCTAGAGCTGTCCCATACAGCATGGCAGTGACGTGGAACTGCTCAGAATGGACAACGTGCTAATTGAACTAAGGTGGTCTGTAAGTATCAGCTACACACTGTCCTTCAGAGTTAGGACAGAAAAACCTATAAAACATCCCATTAGCAATTTTTATGTTGAATACTTGTTGGAATTCTATTTTGAATACATGGGGTTGAACAGAATTCAGTTGCTTTCTGTTTGCTAGAAAATGTGAAGTGACATATTTGCCACATTATATTTCTAGGCAACAGTGCTCATCTAAACTGCTTCCCTCACGTTCACCATCATCAGCCTAACATCTAAAGAGGGAGAGTCTGATTTGCCTCTGCGCCTGGATCACTCCAATGTTCATAGTTTTCCCGCATCTTAATTTTCCACCGAGGTGAAAACTCACAACTTTTACACAGGCACACAAAAGTCTCCAGACAATTTATGAGGTTGAATCTGTGTGCTTTCCAGAGTCCCGCCTCATTTCCAACAGTTATGAATACCGTTCTCCAGGAGGTCTGGGCATGTGCCCTCCTCCCAGGGCCCTGGCTTCTGCCTGGTGGATCTTTATGAGCTCAGGCTTGGATGAGGCAGGCCCTGTGAAACTCTGAATGCTCCGCACTGTCCTTGCAGAAAGCTTCCGTTTTCCCCTAGGCAAGAGTATAATTGCCTGCTTGTGTGTTCTCCCCACTCTGGAGAAATAGTTCTGCCCATTTTTCATTGTCAGTCACTTACTCTGGCCTCTATAATTATGCTGGTTTTGCAGTGGGTTTGAGAGCATTAGAAAAGATTTCATCTCACTCCCCACCTTGAGTTTGGTGATAATTGGCCCAAGACTCAATTTGCTCATCCGTACAATGGCAGTAATAAGGGCTATTTTTTAAGATTATTCAGAGTACTCAATGAGATAACCCACTTAAAAACCTCAGTTATAAATATTCATGTGTAATAGGCTTTCAATAAATACCACCAGAATCTCAATCTCAAGTATTCTAAATCTTTCCAACACAGATCTTGTTTGTTTCATGGGAGATACATGTGTCCCTATTCATTCCAATAAATATTTAAAAAAAAATAAAAGAACACTGATTTTTCAGATTAAAACAACCTATCCCTGACTATGAAAATAGTATTATTCCTTAGGAACTTTTATTCAGCCTTATAGTATTAAAAATATTTCCCAATAAAAACCATCATATTTTATCCATCTCATCATTTTTGCCTGTTTTTTCAAATTTAATCTTCATTTAAAAATAATAAAGTACTAGAACTCATTTCATAAATATTGAAATGTGGACTCACATTTCTCAATTCTCTCGACGTGGACTCCCTTTTCCTCCAGTTTTCTGTAATGAATTTGTGATGTGCACAGGTTGTCAAGTGTAAGTCAATGAATATGTCTGTACAACAAAAGAAAAAGTGAAGTTCACAATCTCCCGAAATTTGAACACTGGATTTCCAGAGGAGCGGTGATGTGAGCCATCCACACCTCGGCACGAGCGTTGACTTTTGGAGCTGAAGGAGTCTGCTGACATCAACAGATTTATTTGTTGGAAATGTGTCAAACTTGCTCTCTATAAAAGAGCCTATACGCCTTTCTCAATGTGTGAGATTCCAAAAAACTGCCACATCCATGCTGGTGGTCTAGAATTGTACATCATTAGAGAAGCCATGACAGGTGACTTAAAATAAGTGTATGTGCCTGGAGCCGGGGACTGGGAGTGGGGAGACACTGGAGGGAGCCATAGTCTAAATTCAGGAAGGAGCAGGAGGATTTTCCTCCTTACAACAGGTAAGACTACTAGAGGGGAATGAAGGGAAGAGAGGACGGAAGAGGTATGTCCTAGCTATGACAGTGCACTACAGAACACAGCCTATGCAGTGTTTTCAACTGGTATGCTGTGACAGGATCTTAGGTGTGCCATGAACAATTTTAAAGATCATTATTTTCAAAAGAAGTTGAAAGCAGAGTAAACATATTCTTTTTTTTAATAAACATAATTTAAGTGTGCTACAAAAGTTTATACTTTTAAGCGTACAAGGATATAAATAATGTCAAAAAATACTGGCCTAGAACATGGAATTGACTACACCCAGGAATCAGAAAGGGCATGGGACTTCACTGTAGAGCTTCTGGTGGAGTGGCAGGCTACTCAGCATGCCCCCTTTCAGCCTGGCGGAAGAGCAAAGTGAAAGCTTGGTACTATGGAATTGAGACTTCTTGTTGATCTAAAGCAATGGTTCTCAACCTTCCTAATGTCACGGCCCTTTAATACACTTCCTGTGGGTCACAACCCATAGGTTGAGAACTGCTGAAAGGATCTTCTGTTTGCTCAGAGCTGTAAGAAGCACTGAAGGAGAAAGCTAACCTACGAAACTCATGCGTATGACCCAAGTTGGATTGTTGGTTTGTTTTTGTTTTGAGAAGCAAGTTGTGGAGAGTCATGTCAGAGAAATTACCTTCTTTGACAGAGGAGAACAGAGTCCTGCCATCTTTGGGAGAGACAAGAACCAGGGCACCTGGGATATAATAAGCATAGGAAGTAAAAGGATGCCTAGGCACATTATTGGCAGAGCCCCTGCCATAGGCCGTGGAGGCCTCAGATGGGGGCTACCAGGGAAGCTTGGTAGGAAAAGCAGTGACAGATAAAAGTCAGGGATGGAAAAGCACCAGGGTGGTGGTGCTGAAAAATCTGCCCACAAGGCCTAAAGCAGCCATGGCAGCAGCAACCGCTCCAGCAGGAGGTGCTCCAACTAGCAGACCAAGGATGCTTCAAAGCACAGCATGAGTTTGAGGCCTGGCACAGATTCTTCAGGAACATCCCAGTGGGGTAGGACTAAAGGAAGAAATAGCCTGGGTACAACTTGTTTGCTGGTGTGTACAGGATTTTCATATATCGCTTTCTGCATCACACTGAGCTATTTCTTTTCCTCTTTAAAGTAATTTTAAAAATAGTTTGGCCTCTTTCCACTCTCCTTCTAGTTCCCTCCTCAAATTCAACCATTTTGGCATCCAATTACCCTTCTGATATTTCCTCTGTACTGATATTTAAAGAAGTAATAACAAGCTCCCTTAAAGTATTCACATGTCTTTTTTCCTTGCTTTGAATCTGAAACAGATATTTGCTTTATTGTCAATGTTATTTAGTCAGTGATACTACCATGTGTTAGAGAGTCCTCTCAGCTAGAATAAAGTTCTAAAGAGACACATATCACAGGTGTCTGGGTGTCTAGGAATTTTTAATTGGCATAAAGAGAATCAGACTTTGACCAACCTAAGGAAGGACAAAAACATTTACTGTGTGAATACAGTAAAGTTTATAGAATATGGAGGACGAATTGTACATTAGCCCACATCTGGGAGGAGAGGTAGGTAAGTAGTATAATTAAGTGTTCCTCTTAAAGATGAAAAACAGGGATGGAGATGTTCCTCAAATAAAAGGAGATACTCTTATCACAAAATAAGAGAAAGGATGCTGCCAGAACAAACCAAAGGAGGAACACAATCCAGTCAAATTCAAACACCCCTCCTCATTAGTAAGGATTTTGCTCTTTGAAAAGTGCTTTATTTCTGTGGTCACAGCTACCTGGGAAGCCGAGTCAGGAGGATCACTTGAGCCCAGGAGTTTGAGGCTGCTGTGAGCTATAACGGTAATGACATCACTGTACTCCAACCTAGGCAACAAAGTGCGACCTCGTTTCTAAACAAAACAAAATGCCTTATTTATTTTCTTGGGCATTCACACTAGATGGTTTTGAAGGAAAACTCAAAAGACCCATCTCTTACCACTTATGTTCCAGAGATAATGCTGAGTAGCCATTTCCCCTTTCGTACTCCTTTGGACTTTGTTCTACCCTCATTTGTTTTCCAGGACATCGCTCATAAGCCTTTTTTTAAAAAAAGTGGTTCAGTGTAAATTCAAAATACTGTTGCCAAAAATAGAAAATAGAGAAGTAACTTCTTTTTCCTTTGGCTTTCCCTCAAGCTTCCCCTTCACCCTATACATCTACTAATATTCAACCCAGGCAGGTAGAAGAGAGGTACCTATCTTATCCTATAGAAAGGAGAAATTTTATACTTCTCAAACTTTTCTTTCCTAAATATTTTTCTGTTGTTCTTTATTCAGTAATCCTTCAACACCTATGAATATTTTCTGAGAATGTTGAGATAAGGCAATAAATTAGAAGTTGGATCTAACAGTGTCTTCATTTCTACTAGCCAATTCTACATTCCAGGGGAGAGGGAGATCAGTACAACCAGAATAGGTACATTATAAAAACAGTTTATTATTAATAATTATGAGACATACAAAGAAATAGGAAGGTGTGACTCACACATAGGGGAAAAAGCAGCAATAGAAACTGTGCGAGGGCCTAAATATGCATAACTGACTTAGATAGTTCTTCAAAACAGTTATTATAAATATGTTCAAATAGCTAAAGGAAGCTGTATTTAAAGAATTAAAGAAAGTTATGATGACAATGTCTAACCAAATAGAAGATATCCATATAAGATAGAAATAATTTAAAAATAACTTAGTGAAAGTTCTAGAGTTAAAGAACACAATAGCAGAAATAAAAAAGTCACTAGAAGATCTAAACAGTACATAGGAACCGAAAAAGAAGAAATCAAAAAATTTTAAAACAGATCACCAGAAATTAGGTAATCAGAAAACAAACAAAAAGAATGAAGTGAAATGGAGCCTCAGACAAATAAAAGGCAACACTAAGCTCTCAAACACAAATGGGAGAATCAGAAGGAAGAGGGGAAGAAAATGCATAAATAATGGTTGACAACTTTATAAATTTGATGATACACATTAATCTATACACATCTAAAAAGCTCAATAAACTGAAAGTCAGATAGGCATAAAGAGAACCACACCAAAACACAGCATACTCAAATGCTGAGAGACAAAGATAAAACCACGTGAGCAACAATAGAAAATCAATTCCTTACATAGAAGGAATATACCTTCTTCTTAAGCACATGGGATATTTTTCCAGAATGGACCATATAATAGGTGATAAGACAGCCACAATAAATTCAAAAGGATTGTAATCACATAAAGTATATTTTCCAACTACAAGGGAATGGAGTTAGAAATCGGTAACAGAAGAAAATGTAAAAAATGTACAAATGTGTTGATATTAAAGAACACATTCCTGAACCACCAATGGATTAAAGAAGAAATCAAAAGGGAAATAAGAAAATACTTTGAGACAAATGAAAACAAAAGCACAGCAGACCAAAATGTATGAGATGTAGCCAATGGAGTGGTTAGGGGAAAATTTATGGTTGCAAATTAAAAAATATGTATTTTTTTTAAAATCTCAAATCTACAGCCTAATCTTTGAATGTAAGAGACTAGAAAGTAGAAATAAACTAAGCCCAAAGCAAGAAAAACAGAAATCAATAGAAATAGAGAACGAAAAAACAATAGGAAAAAAATCAACAAAACTAAAAATGGGTTCTTTGAAAACAAAACTAACAAACCATTAGCAAGACTGGACAAGAAGGAGACAAGGCTTAACATTATTAAAATCAAAACCCAAAGGAAGTACATCACTGCAGATGCTGTTGTAGAAATAAAAGTCTAAGAAAGGAATAATATGAACAATTATAATTTTAAGAATTAGATAACCTACATGAAATGAATAAATTCTTAGAAAGACACAATTATAGAAATTGTCAAAAAGAAATAGAAAATATGAATGAACCTAAAACAACCACAAGACTGAATAAATAATGTAAAAACTTCCCACAAAGCAAAGCTCAGGCCCCAGGGGCTTTACTGATAAATTCCATGGAACATTTAGGAAGAATGAACACTAATCCCAAAACTCATTCAGAAAATAGAAAACTCTCCAACTCAATTCTATGAAGTGAGTATCACATTGATGCTTCAACCAAAGACATCTCAAAAAAAAAAAAAAAAGTAGACCCAAAAAACTAAAGACCAACACCATTTTATGAATATAGATGCAAAACTTTTGAAAGTATTAGCTAATTCAAAATTGAAATCAAATTTAGCAATGTGTAAAAAGGATTATCCTCCATGACCAAGTGGGATTTATCCCTGGAATACAAGGCTGCTTTAACATCTGAAAATCTATTGATGTAATACACGATACTTACAAAAGAATGAAGGATAAGAAAACATCATTACCTCAATAGACACAGAAAAGGCATTTAACAAAATCCAGTAATCTTTAATAATAAAAGCGCTCAACAAACTAGGAATAGAATTTCTCAACCTAATTATGGATGGCTATATAAAAAAACATAGCTAAAATAATATTCAATGATAAAAGACTAAATGTTTCCCCCTAAGATTAGACACAAGATTGAGGATGTGTGCTAAACACTGTATTTCATTCAACATTATATCGGAGGCTCCAGACAGGAGATCAGGTAATCAGAAATCAAAGCTATCCAGATTGGAGAGGAAGAAATAAAATTATTTCTATACACACATGACATGATCTTATATATGAGAAATTCTAAAGAATCCACTAAAAATCTATCAGAATAAACAAATTCAGCTAGTTTGCAGAATGCAAAATCAATATACAAAAATCAATCATATTTCTGTAAACTAACAAACAGTTCAAAAAACATTTTTTTAAAAAAAATATGGACTGCTTCACAAATTTGCGTGCCATCCTTGCACAGGGGTCATGCTAATCTTCTCTGTATCATTCCAATTTTAGTATATGTGCTGCCGAAGCAAGCACTCAGAAAACATTTGTAAAAACATACAATAGAATCAAAAAATACTTACAAATAAATTTAACAAACATGGAGAAATTTTACACTAGAAACTATAAAACACTGCTGAAATTTTTTAAAAGACTGAAATAAGTATAAGGAAATCCTACATTTGTAGAACAGAAGACTTAATATTATTAGGATTGCATAGACTTACAGATTCAATGGAATTCTATTCAAAATTCCAGCTGGCTTCCTCGCAGAAATTGACAAGCTGATCCTAAAATTTTGTGGAAATACAGGAACCCACAGCAACTGAAACAATACTGAAAGAAAACAAAAAACTTGGAGGACTCAACTTCATTTCAAAACTTACTTAGTCTAAGATGGTGTGTTACTGGTATGAAAACAGATATACAGGTCTATGAAATAGATTTGAGAGCCCAGAAACAAAGCTTTACAGCTACTATATTTTCAATAAATATGCCAAGATAATTCGATGGGGAAAGAAGTCTTTTCAACAAATAATGCTAAGACAACTGATTATCTAAAGACAAAGTAATGACATAGATGGAACTCTTTTAACACTGTACAGAAAAATTACCTCAAATGGGTCATAGACATAAATGTAAAAACTAAGACTATAAAACTCTAATGGGTGGAGGGAGGGGGATTGGAGGGACCATTTTTGAGGTCTGTCTTACAGGGGTACAAGTGAAACTCTCTAAGAGTAGAATCAGAACGTTTTAAAACTATAACTGAGAAAATGACATGAAGGCTGTGTTGATCAGTTTGATGGAAATATTTCGGATTGCATGTGAAAACCCCACACTGTACCCCAGAAGTGCATTAATGTACATAGTTACCATTCAATAAAAAAAAATAAAAAAAAAAGAAAATAATGATCTTTAAAAATTTTCACAGCACAGGTGGCACCTGTGGCTCAAAGGAGTAAGGCACTGGCCCCATATACTGGAGGTGGTGGGTTCAAACCCAGCCCGGGCCAAAGACTGCAAAAAAAAAAAAAAAATGTTCATAGTACACCTAAGAGCCTCTTGTGGTATACTGGCGTAAGGCAACATACTGTTTCGAAATCACTGGTATAGATGACTTTGAATAGAGAAACTCTCATGAAAGCAAGGGCTACTTAGGTAAAAGGTATGATGCTGAAATTAATATTGCAACCTTATAGTATAGCCTGGACCCAGGGCCCTGAGTAAAAACACATTAGACAATAAAGTACATCTTGGAACAAAAATAACACCACATTGTACCAGTCTATGTCAAGACCTTCAGATTACCAGGGTCCGTTTAGGTCAATAGAAATAGTCATCACACTGGATGGGTGCAGTGGCACCTGACTAGTACTTTGATAGGCCAAGACAGGAGGATCACTTGAGGCTGGGAATTCAAGACTAGACGGAGCAACATAGCAAGATAGCAACCATCTCCACCAAAAAAAAAGAAAGAAAGAAAAATAGTCACAGACCCACAGACCAGGTATAAGTTAATAACAAAAACAATACGTTTCATTGGGGGTGCTTTTGTGTGTTAGGTTTTTGTATTTAGTAATGAGCTAAATACCCTAAAAGTCTAATTTTCCTCTTTTTTATGTTTTTTTGAATAAACTAAGTTCAATATGAAAGACAGTCCTAATTTTTCTCAGATGGTGCAAATTTAATGAGAAATAGATACCACAAATTTGGGAAGTTTGTTAAGAGTTGAGCTGTCTTTCAGTGAATTAGTTATATAGGTCTCAAATGATTATGCTAAATATTGA
This sequence comes from Galagoides demidoff, assembly GCA_963574575.1. Classification (NCBI taxonomy): domain Eukaryota; kingdom Metazoa; phylum Chordata; class Mammalia; order Primates; family Galagidae; genus Galagoides; species Galagoides demidoff. The sequence continues at coordinate 5,035 of CAUYQV010049355.1, read as the reverse complement.
AGCTGAAACTTGAGTTAGTCTTTAAACTTTTCAGTAAGAGTTTGGGGAATAGTGTATGTTGTGATATGTTCAAGGGTTTTTTTGCTTATTTGGAAGTGACTTGCAGAATTCTGCTCTACCAGAAGCTCTGGAGCAAGTACAGTCCCTAACTTTCATGCAGTACGATCATCTAGCCTAGATTGGTTAAATGCATTAATTATTATTGGGACCATCGAAAAGAGCAAAAGTCCTTTTCAGCCACTAGAGGTATTTATGAGCCAAAGGGGATGTACTCACCTCAGCATTCTTAAGATTGTAGGAGGATGTCCCTTTATTTTAAGTGACTAATCTCTGTGTGAGGATGTTTTAAGTGACTGGTCTTTGTGTTAGGATGTTTTGCTTTTTAACAAAAAAATTTTACCAAAGTTCATGACTATATACTTGAGAAATCAAAAATCTTTGTATCCACTGCTTGATTGGCACCTTTTAGGTAACTTGTGATGTTGACTGTCAGAAGTTTCCTATCTGATAGTAAGGCATAGAGCCACACAAGACCCCCTAGAGCATAGACTAGGTCTATATTTTAGCCTTTTGATAAAATTTGACCTCAGGAACATGTTTAAGGACTAGAGATTTTAATCTCTTTGGATTGATTTTTTTATGCCTTAAATAAATGTGTAGTACTATGGTTCTCAAATGCTCATCTGTGGACCAGCTGTGTCAAAATCACCAGGGGAGCTTTATATAATTTCTCTGGAGATGGTAGTTTTATAAGTCTGGGATGGGCCCCAGACAGTTGTTACATGTACCCTCACTAATCCTAATGTACAGCTAGGCTTTGTAACTCTTAGATGTTTTTTCTAAAGTCAACTGGAATTAAGAGTATAGGTGATTATTTTCTCCTTGATGTTATTAGACTACACCTTTGAAAATAATAAGATAATATTAATGAAAATTAATCTTAAATGGTTTGCCATATTTAAAGGATTGACTTCAAAGGTAAATATTTTTACTTTGAAACCAAAATGGCAATAGCAATAATGATAAACAGCAATGGAAAACAAAAACATTGCATGAAGCCTGCTATATGCCAGGTACTGTTCTAGTCCCTCTAGATATGTTATCCATCTAATCTTCCTGGCAACCCTGTGAAGTAGTTACTTTATTATTGCCATTTTACAGATGGCAGTTAGGTATCTTGCTCAGGGTCACTCACAGGGGTCCTCAAACTTTTTAAACAGGGGGCCAGTTCACTGTCCCTCAGACCACTGCAGGCCCCAGGATGAGTCGGCTGCTAAGCAGGACAGGCAGCGTCGGCAAAAACACCCGACGGGCTGGGTAGTTTGACGCCTACTAAGTGATGGACCTGGGATTCAAATTGAGGCCATGAAGGGTATTCAGCTGTGCTCTTCACCTTTATGCCCCATCCTCTGCTTTTTATTTTATCTCATGATTCCTTAATGCTGTGGATACTGTATGGATAATGAGAAGCAGCACGGGTAAGTTGGTTTAAAACCACAGGCTTTGTGGGTAGACTCCATACAGAACTGACAAACCAGTCTCTTAGGTGAATTAGTTACATTTTTGGGGCCTTAGTTTCCTCATCTAAAAAATGAAGTCTAAAATATATTACCTATAAGGTCGTTAGTAAGACTAGATTAAGAAATATTTGCAAAATGTTGAACATGTGCATTTCACTTAAGTACTCAGTCATTAGTACCTATCATTATTATCTTAATATAAGTTTTAAGGCATTAAATAGTCAAGAAGTCTTTTTAAAAAATTATTGGCAAACAATACTGTGTAGAATGTACTGGCAGGTTAGATTTCAGGAGCTGTCGGGCCGTGTGAGTATTCTAGCAAAAACTCTCAAGTGAAACAACAGAAACCTATGGTTTGGTATACAGAAATAATCCATTAAGAGATAGGCCAATTTAAAGCATTAGTATTTTTAAAGGGTTTGGTATTAGTCATATCTGTGTGACATAAAAGTTAAGAACATAGATACAAGTACCAGGAACAGGTGGACCATCCCTAGGGACTCATTGCTACAGGAAAGTACCACAAGGCCATTGGGAGATTCAGTAAGAAAGCACTATGAGGGTCTCATAGAAGATTATAGTGGCCAGTGGTAAGAACTCTCAACAAACAGAAGACATATCTATGGAATAGTCTTTGGGCAATTCTTGGTGTTTCTGACAAGCCACTTAAGTAATTTTCCTACCTAAAGTTATCTTGATCCTGAGCAACAAAGAAAAAAAAACTTCCAGGGTTTGACTTTTTACTTAAAGGATAAGTTTTTGTTGTTGTTTTCTGAATGCTAGGACATCTGGGGAGCTGTGTGCAACATCATCATACCACTACCGTATAATTTCCTTTTGCTTCTTATCATACTTTTCCTAATTTTATTTCTTTCTCTTGCTACTTCTAGGATTTCTGCTCAATACACTAGTAGATAAGATTCTTCTCAGTTGGCCTCCTTCACTAGTGTCTTTTTTTGCAGTTTGTGTTAATGTGCTTATACCTCCACATTTGTTCCTTGTCCTATTGTCTTCCCAAATTCTTTGACTGTAGTTATCTACTGAATACATTCATATCTAACTTGCCATTTGAGGCCTTTGTTGACCTAGTGGCAGTTGTCTCCCATGATTTCTGTACATTTCTGTATGCCCTGCGTTTCAGCCATGTTGGCCTGCTTACTGGACTCTGATGAGCAGTTTTCATCTCTTAGCTTTTTTTTGAGATTTCCCTTGTCTATGTTGTCCTCCCAGACATCCTGTTGGATTGCTCAAGGTGCAGTTAAAAGAACATCTTTTCCTTGGAGCCTTCTATTATCTATTTAAGTATAAATTTTTTTCTTTACTCATATCTTTCAAAATTTCATTTCTTCTATGTTCTATGTTCCTATATGCCAGTAAAAAAATTACTAAACCATGGATCTTCCAGGGATAACATCTAACATAGTGCTTTGCATATAGACACTCAATAACTAGTTGTTAAATGAACGGATAATGTGAGCGCCATTTAGTGAATTTTTATAAAAAGGCAATATATTGAAACTACATAGTTTTAAGTTATTTCATGGATTCATTTATACATATGTTGAGTTTTGTTTTGTTTTGTTTTGTTTTTTTGAGACAGAATCTCAAGTTGTTGCCCTTGGTAGAGTGCCGTAGCATCACAGCTCACAGCAACCTCAAACTCTTGGGTTTAAGTGACTCTCTTGCCTCAGCCTCCCAAGTAGCTGGGACTACAGGTGCCCACCACAACGCCCAGCTGTTTTCTTGTTGCAGTTGTCATTGTTTTTTAGCTGGCCCAGGCCAGGCTCAAACCAACCAGCATATGGATGGCACCATAACCACTGTGCTACAGGTGCCAAGCCAATGTTGAGTATTTCTTATCCAAAATTCTTGGGACCAGAAGTGTTTCAGTAGAACCCAAGCTTAAACATAAAATTCATTTATGTTCATACACACTTTATATACATAGTTTGAAAGTAATTTCATGTAATATTTTTAATAATTTTATCTAAGATAATGAAGTTTTTATTATATTTTGACTGCAACCTGTCACCTAGGTCAGGTGTGAATTTTCTACTTGTGGTATGACAGTGGTCAAAAGTTTCAGATTTGGAGCATCTGGGATTTTAGATGTTTGGATAGGGATGTTCAACCTGAAGTATATAATTTGTGTTAAGCTTACTTTTTGAAAGTTTTGAGATTTGTGTGCTCCCTGACTTGTGATCTTTTTGACACACATTTCAAAAAATGTTCAATGTATGTGAAGTGATTGTATAAAATTATTTTTAATACCTTTTTGTATAAGGAGTATTTTCTTATATTTTGACCCTTTAGTTCATGTTCTAATCTACATATCTGTTATTGAATTATTAATAGAGAAAACAGAAAGAGGTTTGCTTCAGTTATACATTTTCTTTGTCTTTTTAAAGACAGATATTTAGAACACATAATTTTTTTTAAGTAGGGCAAAGGGTGTAAATATTACTTGTCCTTAATATTATATCCCTTGAGACTACTATATTACTTATCTCTACATAACTGTCTTGAAACAATATCAATTTTATTTGTTTTCAGTTGTGTTGGTCATTAGCTGTTTGGCTGTTTGCTTCTTATTCTGGTCTCACCCACATCATCTGGGTCTCAACTGGGCTTCTTTATGTGGCAACATTGCCTTCTAAGAGGGCTAGAATGGAAGCTGAAGACCACATAGGCTTAGAAGTCACAAAACATTGCTTCTACTACGTGGTATTGGTTTAAAACAAATTGTAAGACTAGCTGACATTTGTGGGGTAGAGAAATGGGTTCTTCCCGTTGATGAAAGCGGCAGCAAAGTCACACTGAGAAGGAACAAACATACAGGCATGGGAAGAGTTCTCATTGCATATAATCTATCTTTAGGATTGTGAACCTTTTAAATATTGAGAGAGAATCCTCAGTTATCTTTTGATTCGTCTAAGAAAATTCCTTGGAAAACAGGTTGCACCCAAAGTACTTTGCTCTCTGACATATACACTACCTTGTGATTTAAATAGATTGCTGAGAACATTAAAAATGAGACCTATGTTCAGCCCCTCCCCCCATTCCTATTCAGTTCATCTAGAACAGCTTGTTATCGGTATTTCAAAAAACCTTCCTATGTTATTTTAATGTACATCCAGAGTTTCAAATTACTACACTACATCATGTAATGTTCCCTTTATACTGCTCATTATATGATTTTTTAAAATATTTTTTTTTATTTTTTATTTTTTATTAAGTCATAGCTGTGTACATTAATACTATCATGGGGTACAGTGGGTTGCTTCTATATACAATTTGAAATACTTTTGTCCAACTGGTTAACATAGCCTTCATGTCATTTTCTTAGTTGTTGTGTTAAGACATTAATATTCTATATTTAGTAAGATTCACATGTGCCCTTATAGGATAAATCATAGGCGTGATCCCACCAATCACTCCCCCTCCACCCATCCTTCGATGATGTGTTCTTAATGAACATTATTTTCATCCACCTAATTTTTTTCTGTTTTGTGGGT
>CAUYQV010049353.1:0-24903 GCA_963574575.1 Galagoides demidoff | reverse complement strand
CTAGTTCCAGATCTGAGTGGAAATGTTTTCAATTTTACTCCATTCAGTATGATATTGGCTCTGGATTTACTGTAGATGGCTTCTATCAGTTTCAGAAATAACACATCTAAGCCTATTTTCTTAAGTGTTTTGATCATGAATAGATGCTGAATAGTAACAAAAGCTTTTCTGCATCAATTGAGATAATCATATGATCACATTTATGTGATGTATTATATTTTTAAATTTATGTTTGTATGTTGAACCAACCTTATAACCTTGGGATAAAACCAACTTGATCATGGTGTATATATTTTTAATGTGTTGTTGAATTCTGTTTGCTAGGATTTTATTGAATATTTTGTATCGGTATTGATTAATTATGTTGGTCTATAATTTTCTTTCTTTGTTGGGTCTTTCCCTGGTTTGGGGATCATAGAACGTGCTTCATTGAATGTGTTGGGAAGTACTCCTTCTTTTTCTATGTTTTGGAAAAGGTATGTAATATAGGTACTAGTTCCTCTTAAAAGGTTTGGTAGAATTCTGATATGAAACCATCTGGTCCCAAACTTCTCTTTTTTGAGAGAGTTTGTATAGTTGATGCTAATGCAGTGCTTGATATAGGTTTATTCAACATTTTCAATTCTTTCTGGCTGAGTCTAGGAAGGTGGCATGCTTCCAGGTATCGGCCTATTTTCTCCAGATTTTCATATTTCTCAGAATATGCTTTTTTTGTAGTAATCATTAAGGATTTTTTGAATTTCAGAGATGTCTGTTGTTATTTCTGCTTTATCATTTCTGATTGATGATATTAGGGATTTTACTTTTCTGCTTCTGGTTAGGTTAGCCAAAGGTTTATCAATTTTGTTTCTTTTCAAAAAAAAAAAAAAAAAGCTTTTTGATTTGTTGATCTTCTGAATGAGGCTACTGTTTTCAATTTCATTTAATTCTGCTCAAATTTTGGTTATTTATTTTCTTCTGCTGGGTTTAGGGTTGGAATGTTTTTCCTTTTCCAGTTGCTTGAAATCACACATTAAGTGGTTGATTTCCACTCTGTTCTCTTGAGGAAGGCTTGCAATGCTATAAATTTCTCTTTTAGGACTGCCTTTGCCGTATCCCACAGGTTTTGATAATTTGTGTCTTAATTGCCATTTTGTTCAAAAAATTTGGTGATTTCCTTCTTGATCTCATCTTTGAGCCAGCTATCATTCGGCATAAGGTTATTTAGTTTTTATGACTTTGAGTATGAAGATTCCTCTTGTTGTTGAGTTCAGCTTTTATACCATGATGGTCTGAGAAAATACAGAAATAATTTCTATTCTTTTAAATTTGCTGAGGTTAGACTTGTGACCTAAGATGTGATCAATTTTGGAGGATGCTCCATGGGATGATGAGAAGAATGTGTATTCACTTTTATTAGGATGAAATGTTCTGTAGATGTCTGTTAAGTCCATTTGTTTAGGGGCAAATTTAAGTCCAAAATTTGTTTATTTAATTTTTTCTTGGAGGATCTATCCAACACTGCCAAAGGGGTGTTAAAATCTCCAACTATTATAGTACAGGAAGATATCAAATTATTCATGTATATTAGGATTTCCTTTATAAATTGAGGAGCATTGTGGTAGGGTGCATAAATGTTAATAATTGAAATCTCTACATGTTGAATGTTTCCCTTGACAAATATGAAGTGACCATCCTTATCTTTCATTATCTTTGTTGGTTTAAAGCCTATTGTATCTGCAAATAAAATTTCAACCCCTACTTTTTTCTGATTTCCATTTGACTAAATTATAGATGTCCATCCCTTCAGCCTCCATCTATTTTTATCCTTTAAGGTAAGATGAGATTCTTGTATGCAATCAGATATCTGGCCTGAGTTTTTTTTATCCAGTAAGTCAACCTGTGCCTCTTTATTTTTTAATTTTTTTATTAAGTCATTCATACATTTATCATAGATACATTTATGCCATTATGGGATTCAATGTGTTGATTATTTGTACAAACTGGAATGCTTACATCTTACTAAACAATATAGCCTTCACCTAATTTACCCAATTATAGAAGTAAGACACTTATGCTCTATACCTGATAGATCCAACTTGTACTTGCAATATGTTCCATAAGGGTGGTCCCCCTACTAACCCTCCCTCTATGACTCACTCCCCCTCCCTTCCCCTCTCCCTCCCCTTACCTCTTTCATCCTAGGCTATAGTTGTGTTTCATTTTTCACATGCATGTGTAAGTAATTGTAAATTGGTTTCACAGTAGTACTGAGTACATTGGATATTTTTTTCCATTCCTGAGATACTTTACTAAGAAGAATATTTTCCAGCTCCATCCATATAAACATAAAAGAGGTAAACTCTTAATTTTAATTTGTGCCTCTTTAGAGGACAATTTAAGCCATTCACATTGAGAGTATTGATAAGCATGGTAGTGTTTTGGTTGTAATGTCTGTCAAGGGTCCGGTGTATATTTTTAATCCTCTCACCACTGTGGATATTAGGTTTTGTTAAAGACTTTATGGGTGAGTTTACTTTGGGGTAGACCATTAATCTGATAGTTATGGAGGATGGGTCTGAGAATATCCTGGAGAGCTGGTTTAGTTATGGCAAATTTCTTCAACAGGTATAAGTTGCTAAAGTATTTGATTTCTCCATCACAAATGAAACTCAATTTAGTTGGCTACAGGATCCTGGGCTGAAAGTTGTTTTGTTTTAGGAGATTGAAGGTCATTAATCATCCTCTTCTGGCTTAAAAAGTTTCAGTGGAGAGATCTGCAGTCATTCAAATATTCTCCCCTTTTTAGGTTATATTTTTCTTACATTTGGCTGCTTGAAGAATTTTCTCCTTCATATTAACTTTGGCAAAGTTAATTACAATGTGTCTAGGAGATGCTTTATTTGGATTGAGTTGTGCTGGGGTTCTAAAACCATCTGATATCTGAATTTCTGTATCTCTTGCCACGCTTGGGAAACTCTCCTCCATAATGTCTTGGAGTAGAGCATCAGTGCCTTTAGGACCATCCTCTTCTCCCTCAGGAATTCCTATAAGGCAAATGTTTGCTCTTTTGCAGTGGTCCCAGAACTCTCTCAGGGAATGATCCATTTTTTATCTCTACTTCTCTGCCTCTTTAAGCATTTGGGAGCATTCAAAAGCTTTGTCTTCAACTTCAGAGATCCTTTCTTCTGCCTGCTTCACTCTATTACTGGGGGATTCTACTGTATTATGAAACTCCTCGAATAACTTTCTCATTTCTTTTAGCTCTGCAATTTCTTTTCTCTTTACGTCCAAATCCTTGGAGATTTTGTCTTTGAGTTCACTGATTTATTGAGACAACTTTTGAACTATTCCTTGAATTGCTAATTCCAACTTTACTTCCATTCTATTTATATATATATATATTTTTTTTTTTTTTGCAAATCAATCAGAGGTTTATTGAAGCTGTGCAGGGGACTGCTGCTCTGAGACAGTCCATCCCAGTAGAGGGCAGGTTGTCTTACATAATTTTTGAGCAAGCATACTACAGAAGCAAAATGTGGTTGGTTAGCTCAGGGCAGGGGGGTTACAGCTTGGGGGTTACAATCTGGGTAAATTCCCACTATTGTTCACCTGAACTTGGGACTTTTTGTGCTTCCTTGTTTTGCTTCTGAGTGGGAGGGAGGAGGAGAGAGGTGTGCCTGTTTCTGGTTCGACTCTGGGGGGAGGGAGGAGGAAGGAGGGCTGAGACACTGCCCATTTCAGTACTTCCACCAACTCTAATCAACACTTCTTCATCATCATAATTTTCAACGACACCCCTTGCTTCCTCTTCATTCAATGGTTCTGGCTTACCTATTTCACACATTTGGTCAACCTCAAAATTTGCCTTATCTAGTTCTAAATTGTTAAGGTCAGTAACTTTGACAGAAACAGTATAATGCCCACTACTAATCGCAATGCCACTATGCATGACAACAGCAAATAAAGACATCAGTGTGCCAGTGAAAGAAGATGAGTTTTCCAGTAGAGAAGAGTTCTGAAATTTCTCCAGAACCTAAAACAGAAATCAAGACCCTGAAATCGGCAATTTCACAATTTGCTTCAGTAGAAAGGATTGTAGAAGATAAGTATTTCTGTCAAAATTGCCATTATTATACTGAAGCTGAATGAAGTCTTTTGTTTGACAAAATATCTTAAGTTATGACTATTCATTTGAAGTGCTTTGCTGCTGGTGGCTTGGAGTTTGATTGTTATGGTGGTGGACTTTCTAAGATCAACACTCCTCTGTTGATACCTCTTAAATTGTTGCTAGAGGAATGGAGCACAAATCTGACAGCTATGGATTATTTGCCGTTGTGATCCATTCTATTAATCTTATTTGCCATCCATATTCTGAATTCTATTTCTGACATTTCATCCATTTGTTTATGAATGGCATCTTCTGTTGTACCTCCTTTGTCATTCCTTGGGAGAGTTGATCTGCTCTGCTTTTTCATGTTTCCAGAGTTTTTCCATTGGTTCCACCCCAGGATTATTTTTCATAGTTTGGCTAGTGAAGCTGGTAAGGTGAGATTGGACTGAGAGCTCCAGGAGTTGTAGTTAACCAGCCCTTTACCAAAGAGCTGGGACTGGTGACTGTGTCTTTTCTCCATAGCTTTACAAAGGTCCCTTTCAGTACTGTAACCTGAGACTCTAGGAACCTGCTTGGTGTGATGCGGTTAAGTGGCTCTGTCTTATATTCAGCCAGCCTCTACCCAATCCTAGTGAATTGGCAGCTTTGGACTAAAATCTCAGCTGGGGAGAAATACAAGCAACTAAGACACCCTGCTCCCCACGGGCAATAAATGGAAGAGAAGAATCACTCGCTCTCATTATAACACAACCAGGGCTCAACCTTGGAAGGTCTCCAGGTGGCCAGACCAGGTCAAGAGTTCCAACCCAATTGTCCCAAGCAGCACAATCACTGTTCAAGTGGGAGAGTTCAAATTATCTCCAGCAACCAGACAGCAGGGGTCCACTGACAGTTCAAGTGTGACTCGCTCGGGTGCTCTGTGGAGTCAGAAAGGCCCGCCCAGCAAAAGAGTTAGTCCAGGTCCCACCTTGCACCTCAGTCATGCCCAGTCACTGGTAACCCCATGGGCCTGTAGCCTAGTTCCCTCCAATGAGCAAATGCACCTGGATTTTTGACCTGCCAGAGTCAAAAGGGATTCAATGCCTCCTTGGCCAGGCTTCTGCACTCTGCCACCAGCAGGAAGGAGGATTTCAAGCCTAACTCACTCCGGTGCTCATTGGAAATGGAAATGTTCCTCCTGAGTCTGTTACAAGCTAGAGGTTACCATCACAGCACATGTTTCTCCCCCTCAGAGACCACATCTCTGCTCCAGCTGCAACTCCTCCTCTGGTACCCCTATGGGGCAAGGTGTGGCTCCCTCTGGTGGTCCACGGAATTGGGGAGGTGACTACAAAATTTGAGAATAGTGGGCGTGCGCCACTACAGCTGCTGCTATATCACAGGTGCCACCATGTGGGTCCTTGCACCTCTGTCTGTGCTGTTGTCATTGTCCTGTGGCTGCTACAGCACTTTCCTGGTGCTGGGCCAGTCCTCCTCCCCCTATATGTCTCTACTTCTACTTGAGTCACAATTTCAGTTCAGTTGTATTGTGGCCCATGTGATGCCCAGCCCTAGCAAGGAACTTCCAGACGCTCCGTGCTCTTCAGTGGGTAGGCTTCCAGACTATCAGGCATGGAGTGGAAGGCTATAATGGGAGCTCAGAATGGCAGGGAAAATATTCACTCAACTTTTATGCTGGGCAATAGAATGCCCAGGCTCACAATGGGATCTCTCTGGAGGAGTCCCAGCCTTCAGCAGCTCTTTCCAGTGGGGTAAAACAATAGGTCTTCTGTTCACTACTTGCTTGTAGATAGCACACAGTAAGTGACTCTCTTGGGGAAGAGGATGGACTCTTGTCCTCTTTGAGATGAGTTTTGTAACTGAAATTTGCTTCCTTGGAGTCATAGCTTGTCTCAGCAAGAATGACATGCATTTATTAATCTTCTCTGTCAGCTCAGCTCCCAACATTCAGCTTATCTCTCCCTCTGGACAAGAGCTTCTGTTGAATTCTGGCTCCAGTTGGACATCTTAACTCAAGATCCTCCATTATTAGGTAATTACCTCCTGAGAGAAAACATCTTAAATCCTCTTACTTCTAACCTTATCCATCATTGTCTCCAGGTCTACTAATAGAACCAAATCCCAGTATTGTCTAGAGAGAGTAATTATAAAGTTTAATATTAGAGCAGAAGTCATATGGAACATAGATTGTAGAATTTTCTATTTTTTATCTATGGGATCTGAGACATTAAGTGTGGGGATGATTTAAGAATATTATCAACCAAAGGAAAAAGGTATTTTTATGTTGAGTTAAAATTATCAATATAGGTGTCCTTTGTAGATATGCTAACAGAAATGGTCAAGATTGCTTCTGTTGCTCAGCTGGTTAATGAAAATATCTTAGTAATGGTAATCATACTATATACTCAGAGTACTACATACTCAATATAATTGAGTATTCTGTCAACTCCTTTAGTGTAATGTAAAGGAATTAATAACCCAATAATACAGATTGGTTTGGTGTGCCCTACTCTATACACCTACTCTGTATCCTGAGTAGGAGCTTAGAAGGCATTCCCTTCACTAAAACCTTGACAAAATATATTCATAATAGCATCTTTTAAAATATCTTTATTAGTCTGCTCTTTCTGGTAGTGTATTAGATATAACTTAAAAATCACTCCATTATAAAACACCTACTTAGGTCATGTGAAATATCAAATACAACTGCCTAAAACATATCTTAGCTCATAAAATATTAAGGAGGGATAAAATCAAAGAAGCTGAGAAGCAGTGCATCAGGATGATGCTAAGGCTTCATATGATCTCATTCTGTAGTTGAGCAAGAGGCTTTTTATTACTAGAAAAATGGAGAAAATCATTTCAAAAATTAGGCCCCAAAGATAAGGAATTCAAGTGGAAACTTGCATTAATTCAGTATTTTCAAAGACTGCATTATCTTCAAAAAGATAGAGTAGAGGATAAATTCATAAAATGGCAAATATAAAAAAGAAATTTCTAGGGGCGGCACCTATGGCTCAAAAGGGTAGGGCGCCGGCCCCATATACCAGAGGTGGTGGTTTCAAACCCAGCCCTGGAAAAAAAAAAGAAAAGAAATGTCTATCCCATACTGGAATTTAACTGAAGAAGAAAATTATACTCTGAAAAGTCATAACATAGCACAGTCCTTCCACAGGTGAATGGGATTTGCATTTATATCCCCTCTGTTATATAGAACAAAAAAGGCAAGAAATTAACATTCAATAATTTCAGATGAGTAGCATACTGTGTTCCTGGAACACAGTGGCAAAGTCTTATAAAACATCTCACTATGGTAAAGTCTTATATTCAACTTACAAGTCCATCAATGGAAAATGGGATAAAGAGAATATGATACATACACACAAACAAACATACCTATGGAATACTATTAATCCATTAAAAATAATGAAATCACATCTTTTGCAGCAATTTGGATGTAATTGGAGGCCATTATCCTATGTAAAATAACTCAGAAACAAAAAAGAATTTGCCACACAGGTTCCCACTAATAAGTGGGAGCCAAACAATGGGTATATATGAATATAAAGAGTGGATGATCAATACTGGAGGCAATAAAATTTGGCATGGTGAGTGGAGGGTGAGAAATGAAAAATTATCTATTTAGTACAATGTACATTTGGATAACAGGTGCACCAAAATCTCAGACTACTACCATACTATTTATCCATGTATAAACCTGATGTTTTGCCTCCCAAATCTATAAAAGAAAAAATGATATCAAAAACATATTAACAAGTATTTCTACTTATAGATATTGTGGGTTTTATTATTTTCTGTAGCACAGCAATAACTAAAGAAGCTGCAACATGTCCCTTCCACCATAGATTCTTAAAGCATCAAGTAACTAATAAGAAGTTATGAAATTATCAGATAAAAATCATAGAAAAAAATTGTATTCTGAAAATAAATGAACATAAAAACTACATTTGTCCTAAGGACAATAGGTGATTTTAAAAACCTTAATTTGAAATTTACTTTGATGTAAATTTTTTTTGTAAATAACACATAGACCAAAAAAGAAATAATATCAATTATAAATACTTCAAACTTGCCTACAACAAAAACACAGGAAGATCATAAATTAACAACATGATATATCTCAAGGGACTACAAAAGGGAGAGCAAACTAAACACAAAACCAGCATAAGAATAGAAATAACAAGGTCAGAGCAGAACTAAATAAAGTCACAAACAAAATAATGCAGAAGATAAATAAAAGAAAAAAATTGGTTCTTTGAAAAAATAAAATTGATAACTATCTTACTTGATTGACCATGAATAGTGGGAAAAGAACCTTAATAAATTCAATCATAAATGAAAAGGACATAATGCAATACCCCAGAAATACAAAATATCATCAGTGAATACTAGGAAAATTTCTATGCACATAAACTCAAAAACGTAGATAAAATAGACAAATTCCTGGAATCACACAATATCATAAGACTCAGTCAAGAAGAAATAACACATCTGGACATACCAATAGCAAGCAAAAAGATTAAGGTAGCAATACATTCTTCTACAAAAAAAAAAAAAAAACAGACAAGATGGTGTCACAGTCAAATATTATCGGACCTACCAAGGTCTGTTGATATGTATTCTGGAGAAATTATTCCATAATATCAAGAAGGAGAAAATCCTCTCCAACTCTTTCTGTGAAGCCAGTATCACCTTGATGCCAAAGCCAGGAAAGGACACTCTATGAGAAAAGAAAACTACGCACTAATATGCCTTATGAATATAGGCACAAAAATTGTCAATGAAATACTAGTAACCTGAATTCAACAGCACATCAAAAAACCAAAAATCCACTATAACCAAGTGGGCTTCGTCTCAGGGATGCAAGGATGGTTCAAAATATGTAAACTCATAAATGTTAATTAACATGTAAACAGAAGCAAAAAGAAAGATCATATGGTCATCTTAACAGATACATAAAAAGCATTCAAAAACATTCAACACAATTTATGATAAAAATTCTTAATAAAATAGGCATAGATGGCATGCATGCCAAAATCATGAAAGCCATAGACAACAAACCCATAGCCAATATCATACTGAATGGGGAAAATCCAAAAATCTTTCCACTAAGAATTATGACATGACAAGGATGCCCATTGTCACCACTTCTATTAAACATAGTGCTCCTTTGGCATAGTGTTGCCAAAGAAATCAGGCAACAAAAAGAAAATAAGGGTATAAAAATCATGTAAAACTATCACTTTTTGCTAACAGTATGATCTTTTATCTAGAAAACTCCAAAGATTCCACCAAGAAAATTATGGAATTGATATACAAATTCAGCAAAGTCTCAGGGTATGTCTGTATGCAATGTCTGGAATTATGGTAGCCATCTGGTGATTAAAAGAACCAGGGGATAAAATTGGTATTTTTAAGTCAAGAATATGAATAAATTTTAAATATCTTAAGTTTTTAATAACATTATGGAGCCACTGAATCAACGTCTCAGATCCTACTTCTAACCTTATTGTATAGTATGTGATATAATTCATCTACTTTTTATTGATGTTACATTAAGTTAGATTAAAATCATGCTATGTAAATATAATAAGTATGCACAAATTAATTTTTTCATACATTTTGTCATTTTTTTCCAAATGCCTTTTAAAGATTTACATTTCCCATGACAACATAAAAAAGCCCATTTTCTCGCATCCATGTCGACCCTCAGTAATATCATTCTTCTCTGTATATTCTGATGTTTCAAAAGTGATAATTAACTTTAAAATTTTTACTCCAATGGTAAGAAATGAGGTTAAACATTTTCCGTATTTTTCCGTTTTTTCTTTCAGAGTATTAAGTGGTACACATGTTTTTATTACATAATTTATTTGTTGTACAGATTGGGTCAAAGTAACAAGTGTGTCCTTGACCTAGATAGTGTGCACTATAGCCAATAGGTGTGAATTTACTCACCATCTCCACAGCCTCCCCCAGCTTCATTTTCATTGGGATTTACTTCCATATGTTCACTTAAGTGTTGATTGATTAGTTCCAACGTGGTATTGAGTACATGCACTTGTTTCTTCATTCTTGTTATGTTTCACTTAGAAAAAAGGCTTCCAGTTACATCCAGGTTGTCACAAGAGATACTAGATCACCATTATTTATGGCTGAGTCATACACCATATTATATATATACCACATTTTATTAATCTATTCATGCATTGGTTGGCACTTGTGTTGTTTCCATGTCTTTGCAGTTGTTAATTGTGCTACTATAAATATTTAAGTGCAAGAGTCCCTTTTATATATAAAATGACCTTTCCTTTGGGTAAATACCCAGAGGTGGGATTGCTGGATCACATGGTAGGTCTACTTTAAATTCTTTAAAGTATCTCCATACAATTTTCCATAAAGGTTGTACTAGTTTGCAGTCCCACCAATGGTGTATTAGAGTCCCCTTCTCTCCACATCCATGCAAGAATATGTTTTTTGAGAGTCTTTTTAATAAGAGTCATTCTCAGTAGAGTTAGGTAATGTTATACTATGGCTTTGATTTCCATTCCCTAATGATTAGAGACGCTGAACATTTTTTCATGAGTTTGTTGGCCGTTAGTATATCTTCATTTGAAAATTTTCTGTTCATGTTTTTTTGCCCACTTTTTAATGAGATCGTTTGGTTGTTTCTTACAGATTTGTTGAGTTCTTTGGACATTATGGTTACAGTCCTTTCTCAGGTGTATAACAGGCAAATATTTCTCCCTTAATGTGGGTCATCCGTTTGCTCTTTTGATTTGTTCTTTGGCTGTGCCAAAGCTTTTTAATGTTATCAAGTCCCATTTTTTTGGTTGTTGTTGTTACTGTGATTGCTTTTGGTGACTCTTCATGAATTCTTTGCCTAGGCTGCTATCTATAGATGTTTTTACAACATTTTCTTCTATAAAAGTTATAGTTTAAGTCTTTCATCTACCATTAATTAAATTTTGTGAGTGATGAGACTTGCAAATCCTGTTTCAATCTTTTACATGTGGCTATCCAGTTTACGAATCACTATCTATGAAGTAAGTATTCTTTTCCCAGGAATGTTTTTATTTGTTTTGTCAAAAATCAGATAAGACTATGAGGATGATTTTATCTTCTTATTCTCTATTCTTCTCCATAGGTCTATGTCTCTATTTTTGTGGCAGAACCATGCTGTTTTGGTTATGATAGCCCTGTACTATAACTTGAAGTCTGGTAAAGTGATGCTGCCTACTTTGTTTTGCTATTTTCTACATCTACAAAAGTGGTATTGGTGTTTTAATGGGAATTTCATTGAATCTGTAAATCACTTTGATATTATAGCCATTTTAACAATGTTGACTCTGTCAATCCATGAGCATGGTATATTTTTTTATCTGTTTACAACCTCTGTAATTTCTTTCCTCAGTGTTTCATAATTCACCCTCTACAGAGGTCTTTTAACTCGTTTGTAAAGTATGTACCTACCTAGTCATTTTATTTTCTTTGTTGCTACTGCAAAAAGTATTACACATTTGATTTTATTTTCAGCTTGAATATTGTTGGTATGTATGATTTATGTACATTGATTTTGTAACCTGGGACTTTGTTAAACATATTTATCAATTTCAGGAGTCTCTTGGTTGAATCATTGAGTTTTCTAGATATAAGATCATAGCATCAGCAAAGGGAAATAGTTCGATGTCTTGATCCCTGTTTTCCCCATTTGTAGCCCCTTGACTTCCTTGTCTTTCCTGATTGCTCTGGTGAAAACTTCCAGGACTATGTTGAAAAAAAGTGATGAAATTTTGCAACATTTTCTGGTTCCAATTCTAAGAAGGAATTCTTTCAATTTTTCTCCACTCAACATTATTTTGAGGAATGTCCCGTCTATACAAATTTTGTTGAGCATATTGTTACTGGTTTTTTATATTTGTCCTATTATGAATTACTTGGCTATGTCATTTACTATTTATTCAATAATGGTGCAATGTGCAAATGTTTTGTTTCAAAACAAAACATTTAAAACTTATAATCCATGGATACAAAATTATTATCTTTAGAGGAGTAACCTCAAATACTTAACCCATCACATACAGAGGACTTCATCAGAGAGTTTATAATTATAAAATGATAGTAAGGAGATTTAAGATTATTCTCCAAGCTTAATGCAAATTACAATTTCTTATAAATATATATAAACATAAAAATTATTATTAAAGATGAGATATATAATGGAAAACATAATTATGTAATAATCATGATATTATATTAATAAGATCTAAGAATTATAATTGAATTCTTAATTGGATCTGATTTTAATTAGGTCTAATAAGATCTAAGAAGTCAAAAAGTTTATGGGAGAAAAATATGCTATATCTGGCTCGGCACCTATAGCTCAAGTGGCTAGGGCGCCAGCCACATGCACCAGAGGTGGCGAGTTCGAATCCAGTCACGCCTGCCAAACAACAATGACAACTACAACTAAAAAATAGGTGGGTGTTGTGGCAGGTCCCTATAGTCCCAGCTACTTGGGAGGCTGAGGCAAGAGTATCACTTAAGCCCAGGGGTTGGAGGTTGCTGTGAGGTGTGACGCCATGGCACTCTATGCAGGGCGAGAGCTTGAGGCTCTGTGTCCAAAAAAAAGAAAAGAAAAGAAAAATATGTTATATCCTTTAATTTCCATGTGGGAAGAAAAATTAAACCAATAATTACACAATTTGAATGCCTTAAGGACACAGCTCTTTTACCTCTCAGTTGCTAATCTCTGCTGGGCTTTTTGTAGTCTTTTCTGACTTCTATGAAGTTTTAGAATAAGCCAACTATATCTTTTATGAGAAACATTAGGAGTTACACATTCTGTGGTTCTCTCCTCTCTGGAGATGTTGCCATTTTAGGATCCATTCATTCTGACATTTCTATATTCTTAATCGTATCTCCTGGGTCTAGTAAGATTGCTGCTTGTTTTCAGCAAATTGAAAAAGTAATGCAGTTGTACTTGTGTATTTCTGGTCTTTCAGGGACCATTTTCTGGAAGACCCTTTACTCTTCTACTTCTGTTCCATAACAATTCATTATTAAAGACATATGGGCCAAGCAAGGCAAAGTCCCTCCCACATCTAAAGTGTCATAGATGCTATAATGGTGTGAAGAAGGGTATCAGTGCCTGAATAATGTGAGGTGAGCATAACCACAAAAAGAAAGTATCAAATACAAAGTAAGATTATAAGACTGTGCAAGAAGACTATCTACAACAGATAAGAGCCCAAGCAGGGGGAATACAGAATCCACATTTCATTATCAGTATGGTATGGTATAGAATATGTTAGAGAAAAGAGATCTGGATCTGATTTCTGGCTCTGTTGCTTCATCTATGATCTTGGCCATGTCATGTATTCTTTTGGCTACTTTACAATGACTTTGTAACAATGGTGTCTATTTCTGAGGCTTGATACAATTTTAAAATGAAGTTAAAATAGTATAAGTATAATACAGAATAAGGAAAAGTATTTGAAGAAAAATAAAACATTATATAAATAAGTTATAATCTGTTAATAATAGTGAGTTCTTTAGAACTATCAGAAAGATTCTGGCATAATGCATTGCTAATCAGTACTAAGTTCTTTTTCAAAGGCTTTGGAATTTGTACCTCAGCTTCACCAGCTACATGATCTTGGACAAGTCACTAGCATTCAGAGATTTATTCTACATTCAAAATAATAGAAATACTTTCATTAGGAGAAATAAAGTTTACTATACGTATATGCACTGAGGAGTAAAGAGTATTTGTTATTATTAACTGAAGAAAGCTAATATTAATTTCTATAATCCTAGCTTAGTGATGCTGGGTAATTTAGGTACTAATTCATTTTTATGGAGGTTTCTAACTTGGTAATTAATATTTAACATTACCTTATATGACTTAATTTCTTTTTTTTTTCTTTACATTGCTTTATTGTTCATAGGGTGAAGATGAGGCCCCGGGCTTGTGGAAATCAGTCTCTCTCTCTCTCTTTTTTTTTTTTTTTTTATAAAAGATGAAATTGACACTTATTATTACATTTAATGGCACTTAATACTCTTTAGAAGTTTGAAAATAACAATTGAATGGATACTTTGGGTATATTTTGACACACAAATAAGATATTTTCTTTTGTTTGTTTATTTTTGAGACAGAGTTTCACCTTGTCGCCCTTGGTAGAGTGCTGTAGCATCACAGCTCCCAGCAACCTCCAGCTCTTGGGCTTAAGCGATTCTCTTGCCTCAGCCTCCCAAATACCTGGGACTACAGATAGCCACCACAATGCCCGGTATTTTTTGTTTGCAGTTTGGCCTGGGCCAGGTTCAAACCAGCCACTCTCGGTAAATGGGGCTGGCACCCTCACCCTACCCACTGAGCCACAGGTGCTGCCCTATCTTTTTTTTTTAATTTCAGAATATTCCGCGGGTACACATATTTTACACATAGTTATATGAATTGCTTTTGTACAGTTTGAATCTGAATCAAAGTTATAAGTGTGCTCAACACCCAGATACTGTGCATGAAATCAAGGTTGTAAGGTTACAAACTGCGAGACTAGGAGAGAAGGCACTGAGAGGACAACTTCGCCAATCCCCCTCTGTCAGATGACCAAACGCAGGGCTGAGGCGGGACTTGGCAGGAACCAGAGCCAGTGCCCCGAACTAGCTGACTCTCAGAGCTTGGAGAAGTTGATACTTTTCAGTTTCTTTTTCTCCATCGCTGCCTGGGCAGTCTTCACAATATTCTGGGTCTGCAGCATGCTCATGTTCCAGGATGCCATGTAGTTGAGGCTCTCAGCTACGGAGTGGTCCCAGGAGTAGAGCAGGTTGATTTTAGTGCTCTGCACTATCCCCAGGCTCTTGCTGGAAATCTCTGCTGCCAGGGCAAAGGCCGCATTGAGCATGTCTCCTTGTCTGGAAACACCCGGCTGAGCAGCCCGCTGCTTAAGGCCACGTCATCCATCACCTTGCAGGCAGTGAGGCCAGCTTGTTTACCTGGCTCTGGTTCCAATGACCTAGGGCAGTCGCTGCAGAGTTCCCACGTCAGCAGCCAAACCCACATCCACCTCCTTCACCTGGAAGAAAGCATCCTGGGCACAGTAATCGGTGTCACAGGCAGTGACAAGGTCCACACCTGCGCCAATGCAGCACCCATGAATGGCAGCAATCACGGGCTTGGAGCACTTCTCAATGACACTGAAGGTCTCCTGGAATTGGGTGATGAGGTTACGCAGGTACCAGCTGATGCAGGCAGCATCATCTCCTTGGGGCTGCAGCAGGTCCAAAGCCAAGTCCACGAGCTCAATACCTGCAGTGAACATTTTTTCTGCACCAGAGATGACCATGGCCCGACAGTCCTTGTCTTTAGCTATCTTGTTGAAGCACTCCAACATCTCCCTCCAGAAGACCTTGTTCATCGCATTCCTTTTTTCTGGCCTGTTGAGCTACACATGCAGAACGTGCTTCTGAGCAGGTTTCACTCGAAGAAACTCATAGCTGTGGTCTGGAGCTTCGCTGAGGTTTGTTTTGGAAGTCTGGTGCCTGGTTAGGAGCTCACAAATTCCGCTAGAAGCTGCCATAGATGCAGCCACCATCATGACTAGTCCAGGGAGTCTGACTTAATTTCTTATTTTTGTAAATGATCATTTTAAAAGTATCTTAACAAACTAAAACTAAAACATTATTTGTTATCTCATGCCTTTTAAATATTTAGAACTTATAGAAGGACATTAAAAAGAGAATGTCTATTGCCTAATAGCTGATTAATCCCAATTCAAATTAAGCAGAACACATGAGCAAAGAAAAATTAATTGAAAGTAAATGACATTTTAATATATGTTTTTAATGCCATTTGTGGAAAATAACAAGAGACCAACCACGATTTGCTTAGTCACTTCATCATTTTTGTAACTGAAAGTCTATTCATTTGAAATGTGAAAGGGTGACCTTTTTAGCCAATAATTTGAAATGTTAATGTTGTGTTAATCTGGGAGCAAATCATTTCCTATTTAAATGGATTGATTTTGTCCAGGAGTAAGGTGTAATCTCTAATGCTGTGGTGAGTCATTTAGAAATAATTTAAATAGCTGTTGAACCAAATGTTCTGTCACTGAAAAAGATCAGCCAATAGTTTTAGAGAAAGGTTTAATAGAAAATATATGCAGGTCAGTGTGCATTTATTACCCTTGGTTATAATAACTATTTATGCTAATAATAATTCTAAATAAATACAAATGACCATGGCAAGGAAAATGGCAAAGATGAATGTACTTCACTAACCTCCAACAAAATTTAAACTTTTCCAAAGATTGGAACTATTCTTGCCAAAAATCTCTTGCATTATATCCCAAGAGGAAACAAGAAACAGGACTTGATATAAACTTAGTCTGATGAGCCTTTAAATGAATACTATACCTGCCACTATGTTAGTTTGGCTTGTCTGTTTTCTGTCTTAATTGGCGGCAACCTTCATAAAATCCATAAAGCTATATGCTTAAGCATGAAGGAAACCCAAGCTACTTCTTCTAATAACAACCATTTCCCCATATACGCACTATGTAATTTATACAGTGAAGTTATCTAGCCCCATGGATAGAGACAGAGAGAGTAAGGGAAGTGATTTACTCAGGGCAGGGTTGCTAACATGTGAATTTATAATATTAGTATATTCCATGGCAATATTTGAGACATACTGATATTTTCAAAATTAATGTTTATATGAAATTCAAACTTAACTGGACATCCTATTTTTTGTTTGTTTTTGTTGCTGTTGGAATTGCTGTTGTTTTAACTTTGCTTTATTTTGCTTTTTGGTTACATAGTTCAACTCTAACTTAAGAACTACAGCTCTTTTCTATTATTGGCTCTGCTAATTAATACCACAATTTTGGTAATCATTTTGCCTGAATTTTCAAACTCTTGAGTTTAAAAAAAATGATTACCAGTGTCTTTTTCATATTTCTAATTTGAGGACTATACCCACACTTAATAAACTTCTTCCAAGTCAGTGAGAACTGACTGCTGAATAATCAACTGATTCTCTAAACCAGGGATTCTCAACTTTCCTAATGCTGCAATATATTTTCATTGTTAAAAAGGGGTCACAACCCACAGGTTGAGAAACACTGCTCTAAACAAATGTCATAATTTAATAACTGAGATTGAAATTGACCATGGCCTCTCTAGTTATTTAATGTAAGACAGTATCAGATTAATAGAAAATGGCCAACTCTCCCTCAACTTTTTATAAAATATTTTAATCACATTTTCTTTGTCCCTAAACCAAACTTGCTTTGAATGTCACATTATTGGGCTAAACCACTCTGTCTTTCCCAGGTGTAGCCTATTATAAACTCCAGTGTCACTCTCCATCATTCCTTGGAGATATATCTCTTGATGCACTGTTACTCTCTCTAATACTACTTCCATGATTACTGGTAATCTCATTGTTCACGTGGATATACTTCCTACAACTTGTAATTCCACTTCTTTAACTTAACCTTATCAAATAATCTGTCTTTTACCAAATATCATCCCTCTTCTTCCCCTAAAACTTGTCATAACCAAAGCAATTACCACTCTATAATATCAATTTCAAGCAGCCATTCTGACTGTTGTATCCTATATTTCTCGTTCACTTCTAGTACTACAACTCCAATTACCCTTGCCCACCAAAGCACATTACTCTTATTGTTAATAGTTACAACGTTAACATTTGTTGGTAGAGTCCCTCTTATCATTGTGTCAGACACTCAAGAGATGTGCTTGCCATGCATTTCTACATTGTGTCTATTAAGTGGGAGTACATTGATCCCCCTTCCCCACTCCCCTTCCCAACTTGAATTGAATTGAATTTTTCTCTTCTATGGGCATGTATTAGATTGTCTACTGGCTTCATATTAGTATTGAATACATTGGATACTTATTTTTCCATTCTTGTGACACGTTACTAAGAAGAATGTGCTTCAAATCCATCCAGATTAATACAAAAGATGTAAAGTATCTGTCTCTTTATGGCTTAATAGTATTCCATGGTATTCATATACTGCAGTTTGTCAATTCATTCATGGGTTTGTAAGCATTTAGTTTGTTTCCACATCTTAGCAATAATAAACTGAGCTGCCATAAATAATCTGGTGCAAATGTCCTTATGATAAAATGATTTTTTTCCTTCTGGGTGAATGACCAGTAGTGAGATTGTAGAATCAAATGAGAGGTCTAATTTGAGTTATTTGAGGATTCTCCATACTTCTTTCCATAAAGGTTGCATTAGTTTGCAATCCCACCAAAAGTGTAAAAGTGTTCCCTTCTCTCTACATCTGCATCAGTATCTTATTAATAACTTTTCACTATCCCATGCCATCTCCTGTCCTCATTTTCCACTATCACTACCACAATACTATAGTTTATCAATACTATAGGCTTTACATTTGTTTACTAATATCTAGTTTTCCTCCACTTTTGGAAACACGGGATGATTACCATTCTGCATTTCTTGAAATTAGGCAAGACCCTTAACGCTGGTAGGAAATTGTCATATATTTCTATACTTTACTGTTTCCCCCACTATCATAGAAATCTATTTGGTACATTCTCCTCATACTTCAAATACCCAGCGTTTCCTTACCAATCCTTACTCTCAGATGATGACATAAGGGGAAAGAAGTAGGAGGCATGAAAAGAGATGGAGATAGAGAGAAACAGAAAATGAGAAAGAGAATTTCAGAAAAGAATCTCAAGTTATAACACAATCTTACCTGTCTTCTCATAAATGTGCACATATGCTCTGCCTTTCTTTTTTGTTTTTGTTTTTGTTTTCTTTTTTTACAGTTTTTTTTTTTTTTTTTGCCAGGTCTGGGTTTGAACCCACCACCTCTGGTATATGGGGCTGGCGCCCTACTCCTTTGAGGGATAGGCCCTGCCCCATGCCTTTCTTCTATTAATACTGGTTTATTGTTTGTGCTACATTGTAGGGCCATCTACACCACTTTTATCCAAGATATTAACCTAGAAAAGAATGTACTTCTCCTATTTCTGGAATCATTATAATTTGCTTCTCTGTTAGTTTTTCTGTAGTATCATACACACATATAATTTCTCCTATCTTAAAATGCATCTGATCCTATATTTACTTGAAGCTACATCCCTGCTTCTCTTTGAATCTCTCTCCAGAATTCTTCAAATGACATGCATGTTCTTCAGGTTTCCAATACTTACCCCTTATACTTTCTTAAGCCCATTCCAATCAGAATTTCAAGTTCATCATTCCATCAAAATTGTACTAGCCAATTATACAAATAACCTCTATATATTTAAATTCAGTCATCAACTTACCCCCTCATCTTATTTGTTCTGTCAGAAGAATTTGCCACAAATATCCCTCATTGCGTGAGCTCTTCACCATGCTTCCATAGCACTATGTTCTCCTGGCATTCTTCCTATGGTTCTGGCCATTTCTATTCAGTCTTCTTATCCCACTAAATTTCCGAGTTTTAGAGTACCTCAGGGTTCATTCCCTGAATGTTTTCCCCAGCACTTATTTCATGATCCTATTCATTCTTGTAGCTTTAAGTGTGGCTATATATTGGTGATTCCCAAATATATATCTCAATCATAGAAGCATTATAATTAGCAGGTCATACCCCAGAAGATCACCTTCCTCCCAGGCAAAATACAGCAAAATGTATATAATTTTTTTCCTTTAAAAATGTTTTCAACTTTCCCCCCATAAATTTTCCCTGTCCCTTTTCTTCTTCTTTTTTATCGAGTAATTATAATTTTTCATTGTTCCCTTCTTTAATGATAAGAGCACCATTTTGGTTAGTTTTTCTGCCCCTGTTATTCTTTTTTCTTCCAATTTTATCCCTTAAGGTTTTTTGCTTGTTTGTTTTGTTTTGACTGATAGTATTTTTCTTTTCCTTCTCTATTTGATGGAGGTGGGGTCTTGTGTCTGTCTACTCAGGCTGGCAAAGAACTTCAGATGTCAAACGACCCACCCAACCTCTCCCAGAGGTTGAGATTTGTGGGTGTGGGTCAAAAGACCCTACTATACTCCACTATTACTCCTGTTTATCTCTTTCAGATCCTGTATTCTTTTTGTCAATCTTCCCTTGCACTCCCCCCTTTCCTTTCTCTTTTCAATTTTTTTATCTTTTATCACAAAATCTCAAAACTGCAGATGCTGGTGCAGATATGGAGAGAAAGGAACACTTTTACACTGCTGGTGGGACTGCAAACTAATGCAACCTTTTTGGAAGGAAGTATAGAGAAACCTCAAAGAACTCAACCTAGACCTCCCATTTGATCCTGAAATCCCATTACTGGGCATCTATCCAGAAGGAAAAAATACCTTTTATTATAAAGATACTTGTATGAGGCTGTTTACTGCAGCCCAATTTATAATCTCTAAAATGTGGAAACAGCCTAAATGCCCTTGAACCCAGGAATGGATTGGCAAGCTGTGGTATACGTATACCATGGAATAATATTCGGCCATTAAGAAAATGGATATTGCAGCATTTTTACTAACCTGGATGGAAGTGGAATACATTATCCTTAGTGAAGCATCACAGGAATGGAGAAGTATGAATCCCATGGACTCAACTTTGATATGAGGACAATTAATGACAATTAACGACATGGTGGGGCATGGGGGATGGGGAGAGCACTCGGAGAAGGAGGGAGGGGTGAGGGTAAGGACAAGAAAAAAATAGTGACTAATTCTCACATAAATTGGATTCAATTTTGACTTAAATACATTACTTAAACATTAATTTTCACTTCAACTTGTTAATATGTTGTTTAGGATACAGGATACTGCATCCTCATTTAAAAGTGAATTGTGTTTGTAATTTCCCCTTTATAATAATATATTTTTTCCAATTTTAATATCTGGTGCGTCCAGATTAAGCAGAATGATTTTGAAGTATTTCTTCTCTTTCTATTGTCTATAAGATTTGGCATGATCTGTTTTTTGAAATTATCTTTTATTTTTATTTATAAATATTAGTTGTCTATTTTTTGAGACTTTGGGAAAAAATAATAAGAAGTTAATTAATGACCCTATACTGAACCTCAGAGTCAAAGCATTCTATAATAGACATACTCTTATTTGACAATGTGAATATTACTTTCTTTGCATTACTATTATTGCTTAATACTTTGTTGCAGCAATTATCTGATTTCTTTTATGAACATATTTATCTTCATTCATTCTTTACAAGAGTTTTGTTTCTAGTCCTTATCCTAAACATTGTTATTGTTGTTAAATCATAAGCCTTTTTGATTTTTTGGAAACAAAGTAAACACATGTATATGTAAAATTTTTTAAATTAAAAAAAGGACCCTACTGTACTCTACTATTACTCTTATCTCTTTTAGTTCCTGTATTCTTTTTATCAATCTTCTCTTGTACTCCCCGCTTTCCTTTCTCTTTTCTATTTTATCTTTTATCCCTTCTTGTTCTTCACTCTTCTCTTCCTTTTAAGCATATACCAAAAGGACACTTCAACACCTTAGGTCAGAGTTATGGTAACTTAAAGAGCAGGAGGAAACGAAAAGAAAAAGTAGGGCAAGGAAACACACACACAAATAGTCAAGAGGAATAAACAGTGAAAAATCCTAGCAACATGATAAACCAGAACAAAGCAACCCCTGCCAAGGGATCATGAAATAGCTACTATAGAGGATTCCAACTATAAAGAAACGTTAGAAATGACAGCAAGGGAATTAAAAATGTGGATGGTAAAAACAATGAAGGAAATTGCCAAAAAAGTAGAAAATAACCAAAAGAAAATTCAAAAACGGAATCAAATAAGACATGAATGATACAAAGAATATAGAAAATATATATATAGTAGAGCTTAAGGAATTGAAGCAGTCAAACAGACAACTTATTGAAAGTATCTGTAACAGATTAGACAATGCAAAAGAAAGAATATCAGAGCTAGAGGATAAAGCTCTTGAGCTAACACAGGCAGTGGAAGGGACAGGTTAAAAAAGAGAGAGAAAGCAGAAAATGCACTAAGAAATTATGGAACTTTGTGAAGCATTCAAATATAGACTTATAGAATCCAAGAAGGGGGAAGAAGAATACCCAAGAGGAATGGAGGCCAAATTATCCTATTGATGAGGATATCATAAATAAAAATTTTCAAAGTCTAAACAAAGATTCTGAAAACCCCTTTCAGTGGGACATTGGACCCAGGTTGCCTCAACTCAGAGCTTCTCTGAGACACATTGTCACGAACCTGTCCAAAGTCAAGACAAAAGAGAATATTCTGCAAGCAGCATGGAGTGAGCACCAACTGAACTACAGATGCAAATCCATCAGGTTGAAAATGGACTTCCCAAATGAAACTTCAAGCTAGAAGAGAAAGGTCATCTAGTCTTAATCTACTTAAACAGAAACAATTTTTAGCCCAGAATTCTATATCCTGTTTAGCTAAGCTTTAAAATTGATGGAGAAAGCAAATAATTTCCTGATATGCAAACATTGAAGAGGTTTACCACAACACAAGTTCAACGGGAAATACTTAGACCTATTCTACACACTGACTATCATAATGGACTACCAGCAAACTAATCACCCAAAAACTAAAGAACTAAGCCTAGCTTCAACAGTATTGTAAAAGATAAAACTTGGCAATGAACTTTCACAAAATAAGATGCATGGAACTCCACCACACTTATCACTTCTTTTCTCAATAAAAGTTTATGTCTTGAATTTCTCACTGAAGAGACACAGGCTTGTTGATTGGATAAAAAAAAAAATAAAAGCACAAGTCATTGAAAGGCTGCCTGCAGGAAACACACCTGTCCTTGAAGGACCCATTAAAATTTGGGGTTAAGGGATGGAAAGCAATTTTTCTTTTTTTTTTTTTCTTTTATTGAATGGTAACTATATACATTAATGCACTTCTAGGGTACAGTGTGGGGTTTTCACACACAATCTGAAATACTTCCATCGAACTGGTTAACATAGCCTTCATGTCATTTTCTTATTGTTTTAAAACGTTCACATTCTACTCTTAGAAAGATTCACTTCTACCCCTGTAAGATAAACCTCAGAAGTGATCCCTCCAATCCCCCTCCCTCCTCCCATTCCTTCCTCCCCTCTCCCTCCCCCTCCCCGTATTCTTAGGCTGTTATTAGGTTATAGCTTTCATATAAAAGGTATAAATTAGTTTCATAATAGGGGTGTATACATTAGATACTTTTTCCTCCATTTTTGTGATACTTTTCTCAGAAGAACATTCTCCAACTCCATCCATGTGAACATGAAGGACGTAAAGTCTCCATCTTTCTTAATGGCTGCATAGTATTCCATGGTGTACATATACCACAGTTTGTTGATTCATTCGTGGATTGATGGGCACTTGGGCTTCTTCCATGACCTGGAAATTATGAATTGGGCTGCAATAAACATTCTGATACAAATATCTTTGTTGTAATGCAATTTTTGGTTGTCTGGGAATATACCTAATAAAGGAATTGCAGGGTCAAACGGCAGGTCTATTTTTAGTTCTCTAAGTGTTCTCCAGATGTCTTTCTAAAAGGAATGTATTAGTTTATATTCCCACCAGCAGTGTAGGAGTGTTCCCTTTTCTCCACATCCACACCAGCATCTCTGGTTTTGGGATTTTGTGAAATGGGCTAATCTTACTGGGGTTAGGTGGTACCTCAAAGTAGTTTTGATTTGCATTTCTCTGATGATTAAGGATGGAGAGTATTTTTCATATATCTGTAGGCCATGCACCTGTCTTCTTTATGTGTGTGTTTCAATCACTTTTAATTTACACTTGGATTTCACTTGTGGTTCACATGGTAACAGATATCAAATTAAATATCCTTACTTCTGTGAAGTTCATTTGCAAAACTGCTGTATTCTTCATAGTGGTCTGCCTAAGAATGATGCAATTTTATTTAAAGGGCCTAAAAGAGAGCCAAAAGAGCATTTTCCACCCTATTTTAGAATCAGTTAATCACTAATATTTTTATGTACATAAAAATGTCAGAAATCCGTTCTAGACTTGGTACAGTTTTATGTTGTTATAACAAAGTTAAAACTTGTAAGAGTTGGAAGGAAATAACCTTAAGACAGACTTCTAAAAAAAGGAAAATATTAGTTCTTAAACGATCATTTGACAAAAGGAAAAATAATTTTCTGGCAAGAAGTCAGTAACTTCGAAGTTGAAAGGGTCAAAAACAGATGATGATTCTGTGGACAGAGCATCATTAAAGAGAACTGTGTTAGAATAATAGCTATAAGATGGAAGGATAAGTCATACGACATTTGATTCCGTTTGAAAAGTTCAAAGACTTCAAATCATTATAGCTAAGGATTGATTTATTTTTGTTCCCTAGCAGTGAAAGGTAATTTTAAATGGAAGAATATCTTCATTTCAAGAAAAATCTTAGAGTCTTACTAAAGCCTAAAATGACTTGAGGTTAATAAGACCTTTAAGAGCAAGTATTAAAAAAAAAAAAAAGTTTCTCTCTCCAACCGTCTTTCTAATGTTTTTTACCTCCCCAAACTCTATTCAGTCTCTGAAAAATACTAATACTATGGTGGAAAGTTAAATAATATACAATAATTATTTTCAAAAAAATTTTGAATACTTTCTTTTTTCTTTTCTTTTTTTTTTTTTTTGAGACGGAGCCTCAAGCTATCCCCCTGGGTAGAGTGCCATGGCATCACAGCTCATAGCAACCTCCAACTCCTGGGCTCAAGTGAGTCTCCTGCCTCCACCTCCCAAGTAGCAGGGACCACAGGCGCCCGCCAC
>CAUYQV010049352.1:0-19473 GCA_963574575.1 Galagoides demidoff | reverse complement strand
ACAGGTGCCCGCCACAACACCCGGCTATTTTTTTGGTTGCAGCCATCATTGTTGTTTGGCGGGCCCTGGCTGGATTCGAACCCGCCACCTTAGGTATATGTGGCTGGTGCCTTAGCCACCTGAGCCACAGGCGCCGAGCCTCAAGATTTATTTTTTTTTTTTATGTTTTATTTTCTGAAGTTTGAATGTGATATACATATATGTGTTTTCTTGTGTGTGGAGGTATTCATCCTACTTGGTGTTCTCTGAACTTTCTGGATTTTTGTGTCTGACATTTAGTTTGAGAGAAATTATCAATTTCTCTATCACACCAATATTTCCCTGATTCTTATTATCCTTCTCCTTCTGATATTCCCAATACATGTATTTGATATCTTTTGTAGTTGTCCCGCAGTTTTTTTTTTTTTTTTTTTGACATTTTGTTCTATTTTCTTAGTGTTTTTTCTTTCTTCATTTTAGTTTTGGAAGTTTTTATTGTTATATCCTCAAGCTCAGGGATTCTTGCTTGAGGCACATTCAGTTTACTTATAAGCCTATCAAAGGCATTCTTCATTTCTGTTAGTGTTTTTCATCTCTAGTATTTCTTTTTGATTATTCCTTAGAATTTTCATCTCTGTCTTTACACAATCCATCTGTTTTTATATGTTATCTATTTTTTCCATTAAAATCCTTAGTATAGTAATCATAGTTTTCAAAATTCCTGATCTGATAATTCCAACATTCTTACCATATGTGACTCTAACTCTGATGCTTGTTTAATCTCTTCAAATTGTGTTTTTGTCTTTTTGTATGCCTTGTAATTTTTTGTTGAAAGGTGGACCTGATGTGCTAAGGCACAGAAATGATGGGTCTTTAGTAAGCGTGTTGGTAAGGTGGGGAAGAGGAAGCATTCTGTAGTCCTCTGTTAGGCCTAGGTCTTTCCATGAGCCTATGCCTCGGGATGGTGAACTTCACCAGTGCTTCTCAGCTCCTCTCTCCCCCAGATGGGACAGAAGACTAGATGGGGTTAGAGTTGGGTATTTCCTTTTCCCAGTCCAGTTAAGCTTTGATAAAACTCCAGCAGGTTAAGTTCTGGAAAAATAATTTCTCCTGAGGGCAGGCCTTGTTAGGAACAGAATCCTCTGGTATATTTCAAGACAGTTCCTTTGTCCCTCCTGCTGTTGGAAGCCCAAGGGGATTTTTCTCTGATATTGCCTGTGAGAACCAGGCTGGAATCATGGAAGTTAAAACTCATCAAAGTGTGGTTAAAACAAATCAGGTCCCAAGACTGAGTCTCTCTGGAATCTTTTAATCTCAGACTTGTCTACACTGAGTCTATAGCAACTTATCATTCACAGTTGAGATTTTCCTACCTTTTTTCAAGGCTTTCACTCATGGGCTTCTGCTCTGGTACTTTGTGATTTTCTGTACCTTGCCTGTATGTTTTTCCACTGTGGGAGCAGCAGTTTGCACTGTGACTTCACTTCTCTGATGGATCTAAGAAGCATTGCTGATTTCTATTTGCTCAGCTTATAACAGGTTGTTAGGATAGAATGGTGACTTTTTAAGTTCCATATGTGCAGGACCAGAAACTAGAAGTCCATTTATCTTAAAAAAGAAAAAAAAAGAATTGAATTAGTGACCAATATTTGAAAATTAATTGTTTTCACTTAAAATAATCCTACAGATTTCTGGCCTCTCTAGGACCACAGGACAATGCTATTCCTTCCTTCTACCTAGTTTGAGTTGAATAGCAGTTGCTAAGTTTAATAGGACATATGTTTTCTAGTTCTCATGAACTTTTTTTCCAGAATGGTTTATGTAGTTATTTTTCTTGCGTTAGCCCCGAGGTTATTTGAGTCTATGATTCTTACTTTAGGTTTTGGTATTTTTCTAGCTCTCCCCTTCCTGATGCTTCCTGGGTTTGTTGTTTTGTAGTTGATCTCAGAGTGGACTCCTAGTCCCAAACCACATCATAACAGATGCAGCACACCATCTCTCTCTGGTCCGCATGTGGTGTTATTGATCTCTCATGTGAAGCTAAAATTGATCAGTCAGTGCTCACCCAGGCTCCTCTTAATGGGGAGAGGTAACTGCATATCAGAAGGTTCTCATATCAGGGCATTTCTAGGTTCCTGGCTCCTCTACCTCTTGTTATTTCCCTCCTGGAGGGTTCCGGGGTGGCGGGTGGAGCACTGATGGCATATTGAGTGCTCCTATGACTGTAATCATCCACCAGCTCCCTGCTTCACCAAACCTTTGACTTGCACAGCTGCAGCCACTTAGCCTCCAGGGGCAGCCTCTATCCTGCTGTAATTCAGGGCCTTTTGCAGGCCATGCTCAGAGAATTACTCAGAGATCTTGGCAAAGAGCTCTGGCCCCATGTAGAAAATCCCGGCAGGACTGCATCCTAGTAGAGAGACTACTGGTAACTGTGAAATTAGTGCTTTCTCTTGGATATACTTTTGGGGAGCAGTCACTCATAGCATCTTGCTAGAGGCTGATGAAAACAAATGCAAACAAAAACAGGGAGTGATAAGTCATCTTCTGCCGTTTGAGGGAAGGAACATGAGATGCCAGTGTGCTTAGACAGAAAGGGAGACAACGAGCTGGCTTCCTCCTTCCTCTCCTAACACATAAGGCAGAAATTAAAGCTATAGACTGAATGATGGTGACAAAACAGGGTAATCCTGTGGGAGGGCTGGAGAGCCATTGAATCACACTACCTATTAGTGCCAGTGTTTAAAAGTAGAGTGGACAGTCCCTGACCTTGACTCTCGCTAGTCTATTCCACTCCTTTACCAAGAATCTTTCTACACAAGTGGCAGACATTTGACCCCACATGATAAAGACGTTTATTACCCAAGCCTGGGACATGTCTGGCTTCAGGGGCTCACCTAATGTCACCTAGTTTCTCCCTTTTCCTCCTTCATGCTTTTTTTGGACTAGACCCGTCTTCAGTCTCTTTCTGTATTGTGGCAACAAGGCTTGATCCTCACATCTTTCCAGGTTCAAATCCAGTGTGAAACAGTGTCTGCAATTTCAGACTGATGCACAGAGTGTTAATCACAGACTGATAGTATTTCAACATTACAGAGTGGCTGTTCGTGCTTTATGCTATAACATACTGTATTTTCTCCCCCTCCTTTGGTACTATAACAATCTTTCTAAATTAAATATATAACAATTTTTTTTAAAGAGAGAGAAAATCTCTTTGACTTAACACAAAGCCCACCACTCCACTTTGATTAACCCAACATGGGCACATGCCAACCTCTGACATAATGGCTCAAGTCAGGGGGATTTGGTTCTGCTAAATGGCCATCTCTGGGCCATATGTTTCTTTCCTGGAGTCTCCGTCAAAAGTGAAGAAGGGGTGAATGTTTCCTGATGCCCATGCTCCTTCCTGTGATCTTTCATTCTATTTTTTCCTACCCCCCCCAAATTTCTTTCATCAAGGAAACCAATGACCTACTTGTGAAATTCAGTGGATAATTTTGGTGCATTGTCTAAATAAAACTCTGCACTCTTGGGCTCTGATTATATTTTGATGTTTTCTCCACATTCTAAGATATCTGTTTCTTTTTCTTTTCCTGCCAATATCATGGACTTTACCTTTTGTCCTTCTGTTAATAAATATCTGTTATTTCTTCCAGGTGTAGCCCATAGTTCTTGTATCAGTTAGGAAAACACTCATCTGTGAATGGCAGATTGTTTGGATAACAGTTGCTTAAGTCATAAAAATACTGACTGTTCCCCTGAAATGATCTCTAGAGGTATTAGTGTTGTGCAGTGGTGTCATGAGGACCCAAGTTCCTTCTACACTTTTCTCTTAACCTCTTTGGCTTATTAGCCTTCCTTCCTCATACTTGTCAATCTCATAGTGAGTAAATACTGTGGCAGGTGCGTTCTGCAGTGTTTAAGGCAGGGCAGTGGCAAGGAGAAACATTAGCATCTTTTTTACATATGTCTACCTGTTTATGGGCTAAAAGAAAGAAAGCTTTTAGAAGCCCTCCTGGGTCATCTTTCCTTTCAACATGTTAGCTGGAACTAGGTCACATGACCAACCCTAGCTGCACAGGAGGCAGGTAAGGGTTTCTAGACTCTTTTATACCCTGAAGCTTTGGTTGCCATCTTTACACTAATGCTGCCAAATTTAAGCTTTGATTGCCATCTTTACACTGATCCTCAGACATTTCCTTGGAGACACAGACCTTGGGAGCCAGTGGAGTCCAGACCTTTCTATGTGGGTTTTGCAGGGGCATCACACATTCAATGTGCTCAAAACAGAACTTCACATCCCTCCTGCTCCAGTGTTCTCTCTCTCCTGTACTTCCTGCCTCAGAAAAGGACATACACTTCAGTGTTTTGCACATATAGAAGCCTGGGTACCATGTGGAGTCTTCCTTCTCCCTCTTCCTTTTCTTCTACTCTTTCTGTGAGAAATGGCATCCTTTTTGCGATTTTTCATACCTTTTCCCCACTCCCATTTACCATCATAGATCTGTGTTCTCTGCCATGTGACTCTGTGGTTCCTCCCAGTAGAGGCACAGTGCATTTTTCCACCCCACTAATTTTGGGCTTGGTCTCATGGCTTGCCTTGCCCAATGGAATGGGGGTGAGAGACTGAGTGCCCATTCTGGGTCATAGTGTGAAAGGTCTTGCATGTTCCTGATCATCCTCAGATGTTCCATCATGAAAAGGGCATATCCCAGGTGGCTGTGGCCCTTCAGTGCAGGTCTATAACAAACACATGAAACTGCTCTAAGTCTATCCAACCCAGAGCCTGGAGTGAACACAGCCAACCTGCATCTCACAGCAGAGTTGTCAGCCACATGTGGCCTAGATCAGCTGAATTGCTGTCAACCTGCAGACCTGTGCACATAAGGGAAATGCTTCTTTCTGTAAGATCGAGGTGGTTTGTTCTTAAGGGCATTATAATAGTTCACTGATAGCGTGTGCTATGATGCAACTTTAACACATTCTTTATGTTCATACTTCCTCTGAGTTTCCTTTTCTCTTGCTGGCCGTCAAGATCTAACCAAAATACTGTCCCCCCCTATGGAAGCCTTCCCTGCCCCGTGCTGCTTTCTGTCTATCCAGAAATATTGACATTGAGAGATAACATGTGGTGAGTGGTTAGAAAAGGAAGCTTCTTAGTGTTAACTGCATAGCTTGAACATCTAATAAGAAACATGTGCCTGCCTTTGGGAGGGGGAGAGGTCCTGAAAGGCTCCCTCAGACACTGGTATTTGAGCAGAGATATGAAAGATAAATAGAATTTTGCCAGAGGAGTGTGAAGGCGGAAATCCTCCAGGAAGTTCACTGTAGCATGGTTGGGCTGAGAAAGTGAGAAAGAAGGCCACCACCATGCAGGGCCTCAGGGATTTGGCCTCTGACCGAAGGGCAATGGGAAGGTTTTAAGCAGGTGGTGACTTGACAGGGACCTGGATGAAAAAAGGCCAGAGCAGGTCCTTCCCTGGGGCCTTGCTGTGGTTTGGGACCTATTACTACACTGACCTCTTTGCATTGCAGCTCCATGTTTAAACATGGTCCTTCCTTCTAGACTGCAAGCTCCCCCAAGAGAAGGACAGTGGTGGCCATTCACCTCTGCAGCCACAGCTCAGGGGTGGTGAAAGGAAAACACAAAAGGAAGATCTTAATATTTAAGAAACAAAAGGTTTGCACCAGGCACTGGTGGGTGTTTTATCTGTTTTGGGAAACAAAGGCAGAACTTGGGGAAGATGGAGGGAGGGAGGCAGGAGGGAAGGAAAGGGTCCATCACTCATTCTCAGATTTACTCCAAGAACATAATCCGCCTGTAACACAGAGGATTCAGATTAGATTAGAGGAAGCCTTGCTCAACGGACAGTGAGGGATGGTAAAAGCTTAAGTGTGCTTTCAAGGCTAGAGTAGAATTCCCTCCTCTGGAGCCAGAAAGGAACTAGCTGAATTCTCTTGGGACAGAGTGGTTGAAAGCATAATTGTGCTGAGAGGCTTGGGGTCAGGCTGGCAGCCCTGTGGAGTTCTTTTCCATTCCTTTTGGGGTGCGATTCAGATTCCCTGAAAATAATTTACCCACAAGCACTAGAGAGAATCTCTGGGCTATTTCGCAGAAGGCAGTCTTGCCAAGTTCAAGGTGAAGGGTGAGTCAGCATCAGCCACACAAAGCCCAGGTAAATTTAGGGAGAGTTATTTACCCTCATTTGCAAAATAGAGCTAAGCACAAGGTATTGTAGGGTTGCATGAAGAAGCCTAAGAGGCTGAATATAACAGCCTCCTGCGTAGTTAAAGGGGGAGATCTTTCCTGTGTCATACCCTTTGGCCTTTGACCTCTTGATAGTTTCTTCCTCATATTCCTGTTTTCAGAGGGAGGGAGGAAGAAAGAGAGAGAGATATCAAGTACACTCTGAGATGATTTTAAGAACAGAACATCTTTTTCTTTTTTATCTCTGTGCTGCTGTGCTCTGATATAGAATTTCAGAGATATTCATGTTGTGATTTATTCAATTCTTTTTTTCTATTGATTTTAATTAAGTTCCCGAGCTGTCTCCAAGCCCAGGAATGGGAACAAAACATGAAACACTCTAAGCCAAATGCTTTTCTTTTGCAATTGAGTTTTCCTGAGTCCTTCAAGTGCTTCACAAGAGAGAATGAAAGTGGAATTTGGAGGCTGAGGCATTTCCTCTGCTCCATCAGTCCCCAAATAATAAACATAAAAATTAAAATCCAGTTAAGAAAAATCACAGAAGTCATTACAGCTTGGTGGCTGATGGAGACTTTGATCAAATCTTTTATGCAATTTCACAGTTTCTGGGGGAATTCACTGAGCAGGCATTGATCATGTTTGTGCCAGGCAGATTGTTTTCTCCCAGCAGAATTTACTCCCTCCTAAACCAATTTCATCTTTCCATCTAAGCTTGTGTCATGCGTTTCAAGGAAAATGCCATGGTGGCTTCTGGACCATCAGACTCAGCCCATACCATGCCCCTGACAGGTCCTCCCAGGGATCTGAGGGGCCAACCAAGACCCCAGGCCAGTCTCTGGTCTTTGACCCTTGGAGCAGATCAAGGACACCCATAGAGTTAAAGAGCCAGTTGGCTGGTCACTGGTCACCAGCCTGCACATCCTCTTGAGGAAGTGGTAGAGTTGAAAATGCAAATACCTACAGGCTAGCCTACGATCTAACTAGAGAGATAACATAGATGGGGACTTTGACAAAAGGGCAAACACAAGTGGGATGTAAGATGGACATCTTTGGACAACATTTACCATGTAGGGGTTGTGGCTTTGGCCATGTGAAATGTTATGAATTTTCTTGAAAAGCCAGAAAGTGGGATACTTTCAGTAATATTAAAAAACCCCAATACTTAAATATTGGCAATCAGTTTAAAAAATTTAATGTACTTCATGGGTCAAACAACCCTCATATGAGGGCTGGGGTTTAGCACTGGGGTAGCCTGTTTTAATATTTGACATGATGAAGACTACACACCTTAGACTAATGTGCAAATGGTGTGACTTTGGCAAGTATTTGAACTTGTCTGAGTCTCCATTTATAGTAAGTGTAGGTATACCATGGGATGCACACAATGTAAGATCCTGGTGCCTACTATGTAACCAACAAATTCTGTGACCGTTGATGTTATGCCATCATCTTCATCATTATCCTCATCACTAAAAGCCAGTTTTCCTGTGATTCCCAACAGGACACTGTGGGTCACATTTACATCAGTTGTGTATCTCATCGTTGCTTCATTCTTCATTTCAGAAGGAGATAAAGCTACTACATCCAACACCCTTACTTTAATTAAGACATTTGTCATCAACTCCTGTGGAAGGGCATTTTGGCAACTTGAGCTAAAACTCTCCAAAGGGAAATAAAACAGCCCCATTACCCATGAGTTGCTCTGGGCTCCCTGTAATCATGCAAAGCCTTGGTGTTTCAGCTGGTGATACATTCTGAGAAAATGCCCGAAGCCATCTCTCCACAAAATTCAATGACCTTGACTCACTTAGTGTGTGAAATATTTCAGCAACACACAGAATATGAATGGTGCAGTGCAAGTCACCACACAGCAGACTGTGGGGCCAGTGGATCCTGGACGCAGGTTTGACTGTCCTTATGCTACTGGGCTGAAGGGGCCCAGGGAGAATCTATAGTCATTTTGCTCCCAGTCTAGGACCTAGAGCTCCAAGATTGTTCTATTAAGCGACCCTGCTTTCCACACACCATGGCTCTGGAAGACAGAGAGCACAGGTGCTGGAGGGGAGAGGTGGGATAAGAGAGTTGGAGAGGGAAGAAAGTGAGCCCAGGTGGAGCAGAGCTACATGAAGATTTGCTCTGGAAACCACCTTTTAGGCCATTTTAATTTTAAATTATTATTCTTCTGATGTCCAGTGGGAAACAGATGGAAGTAGCAAAGGAACAAAAGGGGATGTGGCCAAAGTATTGGGATGTTCCTTCCTTCTTTGTCATTGCTGGTCTGTACCCTCTCGCTTCTGCTCCAGACGCTCCTGGATCTCAGGTGCGCCCTTCTCTGAATGTAGCTTCCTCCCCACCTGCTCCAGAAGAAGCTGTGTGCACTGGATTTCCCCTCTTCCACCTTTCTCCAGCACTGGGAGGTGGGTATGGCAGGGACTAGGGCTCACAGTGCATGTGAAGGGAGGGTGAGGCCACACGTGGAGGGAACCCGACACCCTTGCAGGAATTTATGGAGCAGGGTCTTCCCACCAACCTGGATTGTTCATGCTGGGCCTATTATATGAATGCAAAACTTTATTTTCTTGAAGCTTCATTGGGCTCTCCTTGATAAAACACTTTAGCCTTTACTCAGTGGCTCTCAGAGTCTGGCCTCTGCCCAGTAGCAGCTGCATCACTTGGGAGTGTGGTGGGAATACAAGTTGTATTGCATTAGACCTAACACAACTCTGAGGGCACAGCCTAGAAATCTGTGCTTGTTTTGAGATAATTAAAAAATTCACATACAGTTTCAGGAAATAACACAGGAGGGGAGTGGAGATGGCTGACTGGAGACATCAGTCACCAGCTCCTTTCAGAAAGAGGGAAACATTTTAGATTTAAAAAAAAATAGCCCAGGTGTAATTCTGAGAGAAAAGTGGCAGAATCTACTGGACGTTCCAGAGGAAGAAGTTACAGAGCAGAATAAGAAGGAGCAAGACTTTGGCAGAGTTCCACCCCGAGGAACTTGGCGTCCCGTGGAAAGGGTAGATGGAGGTGTTTGTTTTTCCTCCCTTTACTCCTCTGCAGACTAAGGATCCCGAGCTATTGGAGGGCTTCTCTACCCTCACAAACCCCAAAGCTGCTGCTGCCAGTGAATTGGTAGCTTCTTTCAAAGAAAGCACTGGGCTACCAACCCCTTTGGTGTCTCTCCCCCTCATCGTTGACCTGAGCTGGAGTGGTGAGTGTCATCATGCTTTTCCACCCATTGTATGCCTTTGTCTGGCCCAAGGAACTTTAACCCTTCAGTTTTCATGTCCCCACTCAAATATTTCCCACCTCACTGCCCAGACTGTGGTGGTCACAGGAGAATGGTGGGTTCCAGGGGAATGTATGATCCCAAGAGTCTGGACACTCAGAGCAGGCTGTAGTAGAGGAGAACAAATGGGACTGCAGTGTCACCTCTCATCCATTCAGACCCTTATCTTGCTCTGTCCATCCCATGGCTGCTGAGTGGCAATTCCTATGTGAGTTGTAATGGGTGTACCAAGGAACAGCTGAGCTGGGGCTCTCAGGAGTGGCTGCTTCCCTTCTGTTTGTCCACTACACCAAGGCTTCCACAGAAAGCAGAGCTCACACCTTTCCTCTTAAAGACCTGCAGTGGACCAAGGGATGCTCAGACTGTGAGCTCCCTGCTTGCCAGCCTGCCCTGATGCTGCCCACCTGGATGCTCCAGCAGAGCAGGACATATCCTGAATTGAAGGGATATCAAACCTGCTTGAGCACTCCATGGGCAGTTAGCATGCCTCTCCCTGGCAATCAAGCTGAGAGTCAATCAAGAAAGCAATACCAATGACAATAGCTGCAAAGAAAATAAAATACCTAGGAATATACTTAATCAAAGAGGTGAAAGATCTCTTCAAGGAGAATTGCAAAGACACTGACAAAAGAAACAGATGACACAAACAAATGGAAAAACGTGTCATGCTCACAGATTAAAAGAATCAACATTATTAGATTGTCCATACTGTCCAACACAACACAATTCCCATCAAAATACATAGTACCAAGACCTTTTCACAGATCTAGAAAAATAATCCTAAACTTCATGTGGAACCTAAAAAGAACCCTTATAACCAAAGAAATCTTAAGTAAAAAGATTGAGAGGCATCAAATTATCTCACTTCAGATTATACCACAAGATTATAATAACTCAGACTGCTTGATACTGGTAGGAAAGTAGAAATGTATACCAATAGATTAGAATGAAAAACCAAGAAATAAAACCATATAGCTGTGACCAATTGATTTTTGACAATGTAGACACAAACATACATTGGGGAAAGGATGCCCTATTCAATAAATGGTGCTGGGAAAATTGGATATCCACATGCAAAAGAATGAAATAGGATACTTGTTTCTGACCATATATAAAAATTCAAGGTGGATTAATGACTTGAATGTAATACCTGGAAAACCATAAAAATTCTAGAAGAGACCACAGGCTAAAGTCTTCTAGACATTGGCTTAAGAAGAGAATTTATGATTCAGACCTCAAAGGCAAATACAGAAATAACAAATATAAATGAATGAGATTTAATTAAGATTTCTACACAACAAAGGAAATAATCAACAGAGTAAATAGACAACCTGTAGAATATGAGAAAATATTCACAAACTATAGTCCAACAAAGGGCTCATATCCAGAATCTGCAAAGAACTCAAATAAATCAGCAAGAACAAAACAACCCCATTAAAAAGTGAGCAAAAGACATGACCTGAGTTTCTTCAAAAGAAGATAGACAAATGGCCAACAGACATGAAAAATGTCCAGCATCACTAATCATCAGAGAAATGCAAATTAAAACAACATAATGAGGTTTATTATTATTATTATTGAGTTTGTATTAAAATCTCAAAGAAACAATAGATGTTGGCATGGCTATGGTGAAAAGGAATGCTTATACACAGTTGGTGGGACTGTAAATTAGTAAAACTTCTGTGGAAAACAGTATGGAGACTCCAAAGAGAACTAAAAGTAGACCTACCATGAGATCCAGCAATCTCACTACTGGGTTATTTATCAGCCCAAAGAAAAATAAGTTATTTTATATACACATCCATACCTGAAGGTTTAGCACAACGAAATTCACAATTGCAAAAATGTGCAATCATGGATTAAAGACCTAAATGTAAGATCTGAAACCGTAAAAGTTCTGGAAGAAATGATAGGAAAAACTCTTCTAGACATTGGGCTAGGCAAAGAATTTATAACTAAGAACCCAAAGGAAAATATAGCAATATATAAAAATAAGCGAGACTTTATTAAGTTAAAAAAATTTCTGCACAGAAAAAGAAATAATCTACAGATTACTTCCTCATCAACAATTGATGAGTGGATAAAAATATGTGGTACATGTACACCATGGATACTACTCAGCCATAGAAAAGAATGAGGCAATGTAATTGCAACTTCAACTTGGATAGAATTGGAGACCATTTTCCTAAGTGAAATATCTCAGGAATGGAAAAACAAAAACCACGTGTTTTCACGAATAAGTGGGAGCTAAACGATGGGTACACATGGTCACGAAGTGGTGAGAAGGACATTGGAAACTAGGAAGCGGGGAGTGTGGGAAGGGGATGAGGAATAAAAACTTAACTGATGGGTATACAAAATGTACCTCGTTTTGGTGATGGGCACACTAACATCCCTGACTTCAGCATTATACAGTTCATGCATGTAACAAGACCACTTGTACTCTCTAATATTTTGGAATAAAAATTATATAAAAAAAGAAAGAACACAAATAACATAGAGAAAACCTTTGTACATAGCTATCCCCAATGGTAACATTTCCTAAAACCATAACATAATATCACAACAAGGACACTGGTATTCATTCAATGGGCAGATCTTATGCAGCTATTCTCGGTTTACTTGCGTTCACATGTGTGTGTATATTGTGCTGTATGTATTAAGTGCTAGATGATTTTATCATGTGTGCAGGTTTGTGTATCTACCACTGTAGCTGTGATATGGAGTAGTGCCAACAACACAGGATCCCTGCTGTTACCCTTTCATGATCATCCTCACCTCCCTCCCAGGGCAATCTGTTTTTGACAAGATCTCCAGTTAATTCTGACGTGCTAGAGTTTGAAATATAGGGATGCCTTGTTGTATAAGCAAATTGCTATCAGGGTTGTACTAGGCTTGTGTCAGGTACCAATTTAAAACATTTTTATGCACATATCATTTAACTTGATCTTTAGAGCAGCCCTGAGATGGGTTACTACCACCCTTCACCGTACTGAGTGAGCACCCTCTATAGGGTGGGCGATGTAATAATGTCTAAGAAGACAGAAATAGTTGCACAATTAATAATTGGCAAAGTCCTGATTTGAATCCAGGAATCAGACTCTTATCCATTAGTCTACACTGAATGTCTCTGGTCCCAGCATAGAATTAAACACAGGAGCAGTTACCTCAAGGAGTAATTTGAGTGTCTGGGACCGATGTTGAGTCTGCCAGTTCCAGGATCTTTCTACCCTA
The DNA here is from genome assembly GCA_963574575.1 of Galagoides demidoff. Taxonomy (NCBI): domain Eukaryota; kingdom Metazoa; phylum Chordata; class Mammalia; order Primates; family Galagidae; genus Galagoides; species Galagoides demidoff. The sequence continues at coordinate 6,760 of CAUYQV010049352.1, read as the reverse complement.
CCTGAGATGACCCTCTCTTGAGCATGTCCTCATCATTCCTAATCAAATTTTAATCTCATGAAATTGTGATATTTTAGTACTCCTGATTAATGGCCAAGCACAGAGATGAGACTCAAGAAAGACTTAAGTGATGATATTTCAAAAGCTTAAGTACTATTTTAGAAATTTCTTCAGCTTAGCAGTTCCTTTTACAGGTGGGAAAAAAGAGTCTGGAGAGGGCAGGTTTCCTATCCCAAGGTGATGCTGAGGCACAGACTAGCCACATAGGTATGACTCCAGGCCACTGGGCAAGGGTAGCCTAGTGAGTGCAGGGCCCTTGAGGATGTAGTTTTCAGTGAGATGACTCAGGCCTCTGGTCAGCCCTGGGTGCTGGGATCTGCAGCTAGAGTGTCCTGTCTTAACCCTAGACTTCAGCCAGGGTTGACCCTAGGGTCAAGACCCTTCAGCCAAGGTCTTAACCCTAGACTTCAGCCTGACATTACATGACTAAGATAGTCTTGAACATGAACTGATCAACTATTTGGTAGTTTGAGCCTTTAAGAAGACCAGCCAAGTTTAGTTTTGAATGTGTTTTTCAGGTCTGGGAAATCCAGTAGTTTTATATTTTGGTCTATTGGCGAAGGGGCTGAGGACACATTATGACAAAAGGATAGGTAAGTTCTGTCACGGGCTGGATGGGACTGCACACTACTTACATCTTATTTTTCACTGATTGAGTACTTTCTGTGTACCTGGCACTGAGCTAAGCAATTGATACACACGTCATCTTGGTTACTCCCATTTGGCCATGACAACAACTGTCAAGATAGAAGTGCTCGTAATTCCCAACTTACATTTTGGGGAAACAAAAGGGGAGGCCAGGGTGTTGGAGCCAAACCCCCTGTGTGTTGGCTTGGGCTTACATCCCACCCACTGTGCCAAGCTAGTGGAAAGGCAAAGAATGTACTTTGGTTCCTTTTGTAAGTCAAATCAAGTTCCCTGAGTGGAGCCATTTCCTGCAAAGAAATCCTATTTTGCACGTTTGACAGGTACTTGGAATTTACTGGGGTGAGAGGTGTCTTCTTTCCTTGTCCTCACCCCCACTGTAAAAGGAAACCTTTTGCAAAGGTTCATTGACTAGGTCCCAGAGAGGGCAGGTGACTTGTCCAAGCTCATACAGCCGGGAGCACCACAGCCAGTATTGGAGCCTGGGTCAGCAAAGCTCTGGAGCCCAGCACTCTCCCTGCCACCATGCTGCTCCCACCTTATTATTATAGAAACACACTGTAATTAAGCTCTCCGCACTTCCCATAATTCAGAACACACTTGACACTACAATCTACCCAAGATGCCATTCATAATGGGGCAATGACAGACAAGCTGCCCTGGTGACAAGTCTGAGATCCTATCAGTCTGATCCCGCATCACCATTAGGTGAGCCGTATCTCTATTATCTCCCCCGTAAGACATATTTACGGCAATATTAAAAGGGAGATGAAGGGATATATTATCTTCCTTACATTCAGCATATATTATACGCCCATACCCTGTCACAGCCCAGATGATGCCAGACAAGGCAGACTGTGGCATAGTAATAGCAAGAAAGTCATTCTATTGCAGCCCCACTCATCTGTACGGCCCTCGACCGTTTATAAAGCACTTTATTCTGCCTTGGCTCATTTGAGCCTTACAACACTGCCTGTGATGGGAAGAGAAACGTGATCATTATCCTCACTCCTATTTCACAGATGGGAAAACTGAGGCTCATAGGAGTCAATAATGTGCCCTTCGGTGACTAGCAGAGGTAGGACTTGAACCTGGATCTTCTGAATTCAGATCCCCTGGGACCCTCATATTATAGAATCTCTCAGTATGTGTTTATTCATTTACTTATTTAACACACATTTAATAAACCCCTGCCTGGGGCCAGGCGTTGTGCTGGGTGCTGGGAGGAGATAGTGAAGGAGATTGCATATGCTCCCTGCTCTCAGAGAGTCCAGAGCAGGGGTCTCTGCTAGGACATCGGGCAAAGTCTGGGGCATTTACCATTATCACAATCAGAGAGGCAGTGAGTGAGAAGAGGGTCCTACAATGCATAGGATAGCTCTTGCAACAAGGAGTTATCCAGCTCCAAATGCCAATGAAGTTGAGAAACCCTGGCCTAGAGTATACTGGAAAAGCCGAAATTAATCAAATGAAGACACCAACCAACCAGGATAAGATTACAAACAGTAATAAGTTACCTCAAGCAGGAAACGCATGAGCAGCAGTCGTGGAAGCTCATACACGTGTAGTACTCGAGTGCTAAGCTCTGCTCGGGAGAGGCCTGTTACTTCTCTCAACTCAGTCCTTTAACAATCCTGAAGGCTGTCAAATATTATTACTGTAGAGATGGGAACTGAGGCTAAGAGAGATTAATTACTTTGCCCAGAGTCACACAGTCAGTAAGGATTTGCCCTGGGATTCGAACCTAGACCATTTGGTTCCGGCTTCCACGCCTTGGGCCACTACACAGCACTGTCTCCTTGTGAGACAAAGGAACTTGCTGTGGTTTGGGATTGGGGGAAGCTTAGTGGGGCAGGGGACACATGACCTGAGAGTTAAGGAGTAACATATGGGGTTGAGAGGCAGGGGAATGTTCAGAGGGAACAGCATGTGTAAAAGCCACATGGCAAGAGGCAAACGGGGAAACTGATTTAAAGTGGATGGGACTGGAAGCAGATCACTGGGGGGAGCTGAAGGCAGGAGGCCTTGTGGACCATAGGCTGGGCTGGCTGGTTTTGAGCAGAGCAACACATGGTCTGACGTAGAGGTTGAATGGCCCACTCTAGCTGCCGAGTGGACAGGGGCTTGCGGGGGCCCAGAGTAGTGTAGGAGGCAGCTGCAGTGCTGAGAGGCTGGGCTGGCTTCTGTAGAGACGCAGAGTGGACACATCTGAGAACCACTTAGGAGGTGAAGCTGTCGAGGTGTGGTGATCGACTGGGGTGTCTGGCAGAGAGATGAGGCACACATTGCTCGCCACTGGGGGTGCCTGACCTTCTCCTGAATTAGCCCAGAGGTTGTTTGTGGACCACCTGGAGACGGCAGGGGAGGGCTGTGGCCTTGTCCACCCCTCTTGGAACCTAAGAGGCCTGTGTTGCTGCTCAAGGTCCCAGCTGCAAGGCACAGGAGCAATGATGACACGGCTTTGCTTTGCTGACAGCCCTCTGTTTGTGGTCTGAGGTGCTGCTAACTCACAGATAATTAATGTCAGCTGGCTGTCAGCGCACCCTGGCTAATCACAGCGTGCGGGGGTGGGGGCACACTGGTCGATAAGCTGCTCAGGGATCTGTCAGACCCAGGAAAGGGCGCGTCACCTCCAAGTCACCGGGGAGTGCTGTGAATTTTAGCACATGCCTGTCTGCTTTGGAAGCCCTGACAGTCTTTATCCCAGGGGAGGCAGCCACTCAAGGTCATGTCTGCAGGTCTGGGAACCCAGGCTGGACAGAGGGAGAGGGAACAGAAGGGCAGTTTGCTCCGAGCAGTTGTGGACACCGCCTCTTCTTTGTACAAGGCTCTACTGTCTACAGGTCGCATTTCAGACTCAGGAGCTGTGCTCAAAATTCAGATAATTAGGTGTGTTTGTGCACCTGCTGGAAACCCTGTTGCTCCCCAAACATGCTGATCTTTGCCACATCTCTCTGTCTTTGCCTGTGCGGTTCATTCTGCCTGGTCATGGTCCCTTCAACCCCAGTTTCCTTCCCCCGACCCACACCCACTGTCGCAGGCTCCACGAAGTGAACGTCTATTCATTCTTTAACACTCTGTTTTCCGAGGACCTAGCATCTGCCGTTCACATTCCAACAACACATTGTATAAACCTCTAGGAGAGTCATTCATTCATTCACTTTCATTTGTTCAGTCATGAGGCCAACACTGAGCACCCACTGAGTGCGGGCCCTGGGCAAGGTCAGAATGGTGATCCACAAATGAGACACCGTCTCTCCTGGGGCAGCATTTCATGAAGAACGATGCAATGTGTTGGTTAATAATTGTGTGATTGTTCTTTCCTCATTGAATTTTTGTTATTATTTTCATTTCTACAACCCTGATTCTGTGGAACTCTCTCTGAGCTCTCTGGGTTTTCCCTGGGAGCACAGTGGACTCACAATAGCCACTAATGAAACTAAGCATAAATGGGATAAATGGCAACTGGATTCTGTGCCCAGGGTGATGACTACCTCTGTCTGCAGAGAGTCATTGGCTCCACCAGTGACCCACGGTGAACTGTGAAGGCACCAACACATGTATGTTTAACAGAATGCTCAAGTGCATCACACAGAGCCCAGGACAGGGGGAAGGTCCCTCCTTTGGGGGTCTGGTCACCGGGGCCATTTTAAGCATCAGTTATGTGCCCTGCACTACACTAGGGAGTGAAAGAGCAAAGCCTCCCTCTGAAGGTGGACGCAGGCTGAGCTCAGGCAGTGGGAGGCAAGGTCAGGGTAGCACAGACCCTCCATCTGAGCTGGAAAGAACCAGGGAGCACTTGCTCGCCTCCCAGTGTGGTGACAGAAAGCTGAAGGAGAGAAAGGGAGGGAACTCCCTGTTTGAGGAAGTATTCAAGAAGGTGGGGTAGGATGCCCTTCCTGGGATGCCACATTCCTGGGTGGAAAAGGCAACCAGAAGGAGCAGGTGGAACTGTCAGCGAGCATGTGCCAGGTGTTTCACAGGGTGGGCCACGTGGGTGCAATAAGAGCCTTTGTCTTGGAATCAAACCTCTGATTAAATCCTGGCCTTGGCCTCTTAATAGCAATCGTGCAGCACTGAGAAAGCCATTTAACATCTTTGGTTCTTACATTTCTCCTTTGTAAAATGGGGGAACAATACTTATGTGACAATACCCACCAAGAACTGGACAAAGAGGGGCTAAGGGTATTATTTGTGAAGACAGAAGCCCAGGGATGGTATAAGGCTGCATGTGTGGGGACTGAGGCAGGGGGGTGCTACCAGGAAAACTATGGCAGAAGGGGGCTGTCTGGGCCAGGAGGTGGTGAGCCGCAGGCCAAGGCGTAGGGCACCTCTAGACAGGAGGAAGTGAGGGGAAGCGAGTCCTACTGCCCACCGGCCTCTTTTCTCTCCACTGACTGAGGGCTTCTCACTCCTTTGCCCCTCACCCCCTTTCAGTCCACGGACCCTCCTGGGAATGGTTCCCCTGGTGGGGTCTAGCTTGGGGCTGGCACTGCAGAAATGCCACGGAGATGAAGCAGACAAGGACCCCTGCCCTCAAAAACATCCAAGCTGGTGGTGGTGTGGACAGTGTGGAGGTGATTGTCAGACAATACAGCAACACACACTACAAATACCATCACAATACAGCGCTTAAATAGAACTGTCATGTGATGCAGCCATCCCACGCCTGGGTGTCTGTCTCCAAAGGAAAAGATATCAGCACCTTGGAGAGGCCTCTGCAGGCCTTGCTGGCAGCAGTGCTGTTCCCGCCAGCTAAATGTGGGATCAACTTAAGTGTCCTTCAATGGACGAATGTGGTACATACACAGTGGAGAGGGTACAGCCACAAGAAAGAAGGAAATCCTGTTATTTGTGACAATGTGGATGAACCTGGAGGATGTTATAGTAAGTGAAATAAGGCAGACGTGGGGAAACGAATATTTCACGATCTCATTCATCTGAGGACTCTAAAAAATTGAACTCATGGGAGCAGAGTAGAAACATAGTTCCTAAGGTAGGTGGGGAGATTTGGGTCAAAGAATATAATTGGATAGGAGGATCAATCTAAGAGGTTTATTGTATAACATGATGACTACAATTAGCGAAATGTATACTTCAAAATTGCTGAGAGTAGATTGTAAGGGTTCTTATCACAAAAACATATGAAAAGTAATGTGCATGTTAATTAGCTCAATTTAGCCATTCTGCAATGTATATGAATATAAAAACATCATGCCATACACCACAAATATATACCATAAATATTTGTCAGTTAAAAAAGCAACAACAAAAAAAAAAAAAGAAAAGGAGAGATTAGGGCACAGCCAGCCACAGAGGGAAACCATGTGAGGACGCAGGAGAAGGATGGCCATCTACAAGCCAAGGAGAAAGGCATCAGAAGAAACTAACCCTGTCAACCTTGATCTCAAACTTCTAGGCTCCAGAATTATGAGAAAATAAATCTCTGTTGTTTAGAACAAAAATATTACAGCTAACACTGCATGTTCATTGCACCTGAGTTATCATCTTGAATCTTTACTACACCCTCCTGGGGGAGAGGCTGGGTCTCAGGTTAATTCACATTTCCTTTCGTTTGAGAGCTATAGATTAGTTTCATAAAAGGGCTGTGTACATTGGATACTTTTTCTTCCATTCCTGAGATATTTTGCTAAGAAGAACATTTTCCAGTTCCATCATGTAAACATGAAGGAGGTAAAGTCTCCGTCTTTACCTTTAGGGCTGCATAGTATTCCATGATGTACATATACCACAGTTTATTGATACATTCATGGATTGATGGACACTTGGGCTTCTTCCAGATCTGGCAATTATGAATTGGCCTGCAATAAACATTCTGATACAAACGTCTTTATTGTAATGTGATTTTTTTTCTTCTGGTTATATACCTAATAATGGAATTGTAGGGAGGGAGTGGGGAAGGGGAGGGGAGAAGGGCAGTTGGGTGGTGGGAGGGTGACTAGAAAGATCACCTATATATCTGTCTAACAAGGGTACAAGTGAACTTTTCTAGAACTAGAATATAAATGTTTTGATATAATGACTAAGCAAATGA
>CAUYQV010049351.1:0-32500 GCA_963574575.1 Galagoides demidoff | reverse complement strand
CTGACAAGCAATCTGAGAGGAGGGATGTGAAGAGCTTAGAAATGTCCTCTTCTTGGGCCCGCTTTCTTCTGGACTTAGTGTTCATTCTCAGTTCTTAGTTTTTGATTCTTCACTCAGACATCACCTACCTGATCAGAGGGGCCTTCCCACCTACTCTCTTACCTGTTTTATTTCTCTGCATAACATTGACTCCTCTCTGATAAGATGTGGTGCATTTTTCAGTTTGTTTCTTAGCGGTTTCCTTCACCTAGGATGTCAGCTCCATGAGAATGGGGACTTTTCTCTGTTTTGGTTTGTGTTGTCTCCCTGGCCCCTTCTGAAAAGGATGTGCCCTATAGTAGGCCCTGGACATATGTCAGCTGGCTGAATGTTGCTGAATGAATGGGTATTGTGGGAGGGGCTCCCGGGCGGTGTACTGGGGTTGCGGGTACAGATCAGCTGCAGCTGAGCTCTTGAGCCCTCAGGTGCTGGGAGAATAGCCACCAGGCATAGAGTCCTGCCAGAAGGAGGGGTGTTATAGACCAGCGCGGGGGAGGATATTGTCCATGTTCCGGAGGATATTTTTGTATCTGAGGATCATGGCCAGTGGTTTGGTGGTAGGCTGGTTCCCCCAAGCCTGAGCTTTTGGTGAAGGGGCTGGGGGAAGTTATAGTACAGTCTCTTAGATGTGAATGTGCTTCTCTTCTAGGCCTTGGGATTTTTGATGTGGATTGTCTGCTGGGCAGACCTCTTCTACTCTTTCTGGGAAAGAAGTCGGGGCATATTCCTGGCCCCAGTGTTTCTGGTCAGTCCAACCCTTTTGGGCATCACCATGGTAAGTAGAAGCTGGCTGTGAATCCTTGACCATCTGCCAGTCACAGTGGAGACCAAAAGCAGTAGCCAGCATTTAGACCAGGGGGCCAGTTCACCGTCCCTCAGACTGTTGGAGGGCTGGACTGTTGGCCTCAGGACTATCTGGCTGCTAAGCAGGACAGGCAGCAGTGGCAAAAACACCTGGCGGGCCAGATAAATGTCCTAGGTGGGCCGTAGTTTGAGGACGCCTGGTTTAGACATATGAAAACCTCACAGTAAAAAGTAAGAAAATTGGTGATTCTCTTGCCTCAGCCTCCCAAGTAGCTGGGACTACAGGCACCCACAATAGCCACAATGCCCGGCTATTTTTTTTGGTCTGCTTGTTTATTGTATTATTGCAGTTGTCACTGTTGTTTAGCTGGCCTGGGCTGGGTTTGAACCTGCCAGCATTGGTGTATGTTGCTGGTGCCCTACCCAGTGAGCTACAGGTACCACCTGCCACCTTTCATTCTTATACTAGCTTCCTCAGTCATTTATATAAACTGCTTGGGACCTAATGGCCTCTTGAGGTTTCAGGCTATGGTATAAGAGGTGGGATACCAAGCTGAATAAGAAATGGGCATCCGAGCCAGGGGCCGTGTCTCATGCTTGTAATCACAGCACTGTGAGAGGCTGAGGAAGAAGAACTGCTTTAGCTTAGGAGTTTGAGACTTGTTTGAGTAAGAGTGAGACCCCGACTCAAAAAAAAAAAAGAAAAAGAAGGAAAAAAAACCCAGCCGGGCACTGTGGTGAGCTCCTGTAATCCCAGCGGCTTCTGGGGCTGAGGCAGCGGGATGCCCACAGCTGAGTCTGAGGTTGCACTGAGCTATGTATGACACCACTGCACTCTGCTGAGGGCATCGGGTGGAACTCTGTCTCAACAACCACAAAAAGAAATGGGCGTCTGCAACTCAGTGGGTGATACAGACAGGGAAAGTACTTTATTAATTACAGCTGACACTCGAGTCCTTCCTATGTCCTGGCAGTGTTGTTGGTGTTCTACGTGTCTTGAAATTCATGTGATTCTCAGGACAACCCTGTGGGATAGGTGCTATTTTGTCTTCATTTTATAGGTGAGGAAACAAAACTCACAGAGGTTAAGTGCCCTGTTCAAGGTCACACAGTTACTATGTGGTCAACCGAGGGGTCATGCTTTTAGCCCCTGCATTGTGTAGCTTCTGAGCTGGGATCACAGAGTTCTCAGAGAGCCCCTGAGTGTTGTAAAACAAGGAGGGATCAAGGGGGAAGCAGGACGTTCTGAGCAGGGAGAACAGCTTGTGCAGGGAGGGCTTGCAGGGCTTGCAGGGTCAGAAGGGGAATGTGGGGAGGGTTCTGTGAAGCAAGAACACACAGTGCAGTTCGGGGGTAGGTGGTGGATGTGACAGGGGTCAGGAAAGGCAGGTGGAGCCAGATAGTGAACCACTGTGACTTTTCTTTTTGAGATAGTCTTACCATTTCGCTTAGGCTGGAGTGTAGTGACATCATCAGAGCTCACTGCCACCTCAAACTCCTGGACTCACGTAATCCTGATTCAGCCTGCTGAGTAGATGGGACTACAAGTGTGTGGCACTATATCTGGCTAATTTTTAAATTTTTGGCAGAGATAAGGCCTCACTGTGTTTCCTAGGCTGGTCTCAAACTCTTGAGGACTGTGACTCTATGGCATGCATGAGATGTTGGCTCTCTGCCGGACACTATCCTAATCACTTTATTTGTTAACACATTTATGTGTGTTTGCTGGATAGCCTCATGTTACAAATAAATAAGCAAATTGAAGTACCCAGAGATGTAGGAAATGGCCTGAGGCCACCCAGCCAGTAAATGGTAGAGCCGGATTCCAGCCCAGGCTGCAGGGTGTGGCTTGGGCCCCTGCATCTGCTGTGCTGTATTTCTTTGTGAAGACTCTTGGCTTAGTATCTGGATCTCCTACTGGGTTTGCCCTTCCTTGTGTCCTCAGAGCCTGCCACCAGGCCTGGCCTACAGAAAGCACTCCATAAATGTGTTGAGGGGATGGGTCAATAAAGGCTTTGCTTCTGGAGGGAGAGACTATATGTTTTGGCCAGAGGGCCTCATAGTCACTCACCCTCCCATTCCTGGTCTTTTGATTGGACACACTGGGGATGTTGGAGTGATGGGCTGAGACTTAATATGCTTTTGGCCCTACGGGCTCTGAGCTGGTGTCAAGAGGTAATGTGATGCCATGGCAGTCTACCCAGGGTGACAGTTTGAGGTTCTGACCTCTGGGATCCTCATCCTCCCTCTCCACCTGCGGACTCCATTCTCCCAATACGTGTGGGAACCAGAATGTACTGGCACGAGAAGTACAAGACAGGAGGCAGTCAGCAAATAAATTTTATCACTATTCTATGCCAGAAGTTGGAGCTGTTAGCAGACATTAAACAAATGATTCCTTAGAAGGCACAAAGTGTTCCTTTGTATAGAGTGCTAGAGAGGGTGGAGTTAGGGGAACTTGGTTTGTTCTAGGGGGTAGGGAGGCTTCTCTGAAAGAAGGATGATCAGGTTGTTAATAAGTTGAAAGGGCTGGCTGGGCGCCTGTGGCTCAAGTGGCTAAGGCACCGCCACATACACCTGAACTGGCAGGTTCGAATCTAGCCTGGGCCTGCTAAACAACAATGACGGCTGCCACCAGAAAATAGCCGAGCGTTGGGGCGGGCACCTGTAGTCCCAGCTACTTGGGAGGTGGAGGCAGGAGAATTGCTTGAGCCCAGGAGTTGAAGGTTGCTGTGAGCTGTGATGCCATGGCAGTCTACCCAGGGTGACAGTTTGAGGTTCTGTCTAAAGAAAAAGGTTGAAAGGGCAGAGGATCATCCAGTTGGGGACCGGAGCATGTGCAGAAGTTCTGGGGTCGCAGGGAGAACTTGAGAGCTGGCCTCTGGATTAGAGCAGAGATGGTTGAGGAGGTGGGCCAGGGAGATGGGGCAGCAGGGAGGGCAGGGGTCAACCCTGTGGAAACTTAAGTATCAGGGCAAGTGGGTTTTGTTTTTTCACTCTGGCCCTCTGGCTGTTTTAGTCAATAAAGTTTTATTGGCACACAGCCATGTAAAGGCAGAGCCAAGTTGGTACAGCCTAGACCCAGTGACCCAAAAAGCCTAAACTGTTTATTATGTGGTCCTTTGAGAAACAATGTGTTTCTGAGGACTGAGGTGGCTGGAGATGTGGATGGAACTGTTGTCGAGTTTATCAGGAGGACCCTCTTAAACATTGCTATGACTGAAATGACAGCAATCCTAAAAGCCTGGGTTTTTTTTTTTTTTTTTTTTTTTGGGCAAAAGATCAACTGCAGAGCATGAATTTGTTGTAGAGAAAGGAATCTGTCGTTTAACACTTGGTTGTGCTGTGTGAGGAAAACATGCAAGTCTCAATGGTGCAGCCCGCTTAGTCATCATTTCGACTCAAGTTCGCTGGCGCCAGAATATTTGGGATGTTTCTCAGTTGAGTAAAGGACCAGGTCAAGATGTGGACCTTTCTGATATGAAACAATTCAAAAGTTCATTCAAGAAAATTCTTCAGAGAGTATTAAGAAGTGTGACAATCAGCTTCGGAGACACTGAGGAGAGTGCTGGCTGGATTCAAATCGTGAGAAGCACAGCGTACAAAGCTAAACCAGCACTAACCCACCTATGTGGTGTACTGTCCCCAGACTCCACATGCTTCCCCCTCTTTCTCCAAGATGAGGTGCTGTACCCGCTCTGGGTCAATCATTGACAGTTACTAGCAAACACCAGCAGATTGTGAAAATGGACCTGAGAAGCTGGTTATCTGGACTCCCTCAAGGCTGTTGTTTTTAAGCAGCATAAATTAGCACCTTGAAACTCACAACTCCATGAGCTGGGTATAAATGTGGATTCAAGGACCCATGAAAACAAAACAGAAAAAGAAAGAGTCCAAAGAGTAACTGGATAAACTTTGGATGGAACCTCAACCATAACTAGAATTTGCATAACAAGCTTGAAATGAAGTTCAGAAGTGACTTAAATGGAGGTGTCATGGCTGAGATGGAAGAACCCACCCCACCCCCGTGACTGATAAAGTTCTCTAGCCCATATCTTTCGTCTTTCAGAAGCATCAACATCCTCAGCACTGGCCAGTATTGCCCATGCACGACTTTCTCCACTGCTCTCACTTGCATACCTAACAAGAGGATGAGTTATTTTAAAATTAGAGATAAACAAGATACATGTGATTTTGTAAGCACCTCAGTTCTTTGACTATATTGCGCACATGTTTTAGTTAATAGCTCATCTTGTAGCTTCAGTCTATACACTTGTATTTTAGAAGTTAATCCTAGGTATTGAAAACTTAAAGATACTCATATAGTGTAATTGTTGGGACTGATTCTTTCCTCCTCCACAGCGTGCACCCTCTACCCCATATCCTGCTGAGCATAGAAATTGCGGGAATTTCAGATGTGACAGGTTATAGATGCATGTGGCTCTACACTTGACCTTGAGTGCCTGGTGCTCTGAAGTCAAGCTCATGGCAGGCACAGTGGTGGAGACTGCTGGGCATCGTGTCTACTGTCCTTTTCCCACTCCTGCCTCTCCTCCATCCTGGTGAGGTCTGGCTCCAATTGCTGGTGTCCGGAAAATTTTTTTCTTAATCCTTGGATCAGGACAAAAAGCACCAAGAAATAATACCCAAGTTAATACTTTTTAGGGAGAATTATAAAATTGGTCCATTCAAAGGGTAGAGTTGGATCCATTGAGTTATTGTTGTGAGAGTTACATATTTAGTGATTTACTTATATAAAATATGTTCTTATAAATATACTTTTCATGATCTTTTTCATCATACAAGTAGCATTCAAACTGACCAATATACTATACTGATATATGAATAAAGACATTGTAAAACTGTTTTTAAAAAGTGTGTTGATCTCTGATGTAAACCAAGCTTCCCCCTACACTCCTGCTTTTCCATCCTATTCCAGATGTACACATGGTCTCGTTCGATTCCCACAATTTTCCAGACTAATCCTGTCAGCACCTCCATTTTGCAGATGGGGCACCCAGCGAGGCAGGGGTGGAGCTGGACCTGGAGCCAGGTCCCCCTCTGGCAGTTCTTGCACCTCGAGCTGAGGGCAGCCCTTGTCGTAGGCCTCATATCCACCAGGTCTTGGGTCTGGCCTTCTCTCAGTAACTTCTGTGATGTGATTCTCTCTTCCAGCTGCTTGCCACCTTTTTAATTCAGCTCGAGAGAAGGAAGGGAGTTCACTCCTCAGGGATCATGCTTGCTTTCTGGCTCATAGCCCTACTATGTGCTATTCCCATCCTGAGATCCAAGATCATGACTGCCTTAGGAGAGGTAAGTGGTGGCCTTGTGCTGCGTCTTCCTTCAGTGGCTCTTGGAGGAGAGGCTTGCTCCATCTGGTGTGGGTAGAAGCTGTGCACCAGGTCAGCACCAGCTTTTGTTCTAGAACCTTCCTTCTCCAGGGCTCATTTATCTGTGTAGTTCTGAGGGGCCTATGTGGCACTGAAGGGGAGGAGCCGTGGGCACATGCTGACTGCCCGTGAGCCCTGGCAGCAGTAAACAGCAGGGCAGTTTGGCTCCCGTCTTGGATGGAGCCGTGTTTGTGGAGTGACTCTTCTTCCAGGGGACCCTCAACTTGTCCCCATGTTACCTTTGTGGTGTTAGCATCTACGCTGGCTGAAGAAGTTGTTTACATTGTCTGCTGTATGTCACCAGCAGGAGTTTTGAGGAGTGTGTACTTTTAAAATCCAGTGTGCTGCCCCTGCCATCTTAATCGGAGACTGGCATGAGGCCAGGAAACATTTATTTGGCACTCAAGGTGCACAGTATAGACGGTCTTTATTGGTGATGGAGGGCCCTGCACTGATGGGGTTTGTGGTTTATCATGCCTCGGAGGGCACCAGGTATGCCTCTCAGATGTTCTTACTGATTGCCCATGAGGACTTGGACAGCACTCAGCACTGACCTCAGCACTCAGTGAAATTTTGGGCCAGAGATTTCTTGATCAGGGTGGGCTGGGGGCTGTCTCAGGCCAGTGGGTGCCAGTAACACTCTCAAATTATGACCAACTAGTCTCCCCAGACAGATGTTTCCTTGGAGGCAAAATCGCCCCCAGGTAAGAACTACCAGTCTGTTTAAAGGTGAGGAAACTGAGGTGCAGAGAGGTAAAGTAAGTTGACTGGACCCCACAGGCAGTGGGAGCGAGTCAGGCCCAGGATGTGCTCTGTTTCACTGGGCCATGGTGAGCAGGGTGGCTGCCATGATGGAGCCCCCTCTCTGCTGTTCTGTCCAGGGGAGCTGGGAGTGGCGGGGAGCCTGCGAAGGCTCTGGCGCTGAGCTTGTGGGCCTTACCAGAAAGTGATCACTTCTCCTTCCTTCCCTCCACGTAGGGCGCCCAGATCGACGTGTTCCGCGACGTCACTTTCTACGTCTACTTCTCCCTTGTGCTCATTCAGCTCGTGTTGTCCTGTTTCTCAGACCACTCGCCCCTGTTCTCCGAAACCATCAACGACCCTGTAAGTGTGTCACAGATGTGTGCGTACCTGTGTGTCTGTGAGACAGACCTGTTACGCAGTAACAGCTAACATTCACTGGGTCCATCCAGGATCTTGTTCAGTCATTCTCATGCGCCCACACATAGGTATATCATCCTCCCGGCTCTGCAGACAGAACAGCTGAGCCCTTGGTGTGACTGGATTTGGGGGCTGAGTGGAGAAGCTGCTTTGTCATTGCAAACGGCTACATCTTGCAGGCCTGTTGGGTTTCTCACTTGGAATGGTGACTTTTTCACACAGATTCTAGCTGCCTAAGTCTTTTAGAAAAATGAAATATTCTGACAGATTAGGGCCACAACCCCACAGGGCAGTGGTTGCCCATACCTGAAGAGTAGCGCCCAAGCTGGCCAGGCTTCTGTATTGTATCACATCCTCTTGCTTTCCTCATGTGTGGTGGACACCTGGTCCCTGGGGATTAAAGATGGAGACCCCTGGTCTATTCGTCAGTTTCAGACAAATTCTGTAAGTACAGAAGTTTGTCAGTGGGCACCATGGACATGTTTCTGCTTCCTGCTGATAGAATGACAGGGTACATAATCATTTGTCTCCTGTAATTCTCTCTTATTTTCTCTTCTCCTTCTTTCCTTCCTTCCTTTTTTTTCTCCTTCTTTTTTCTTTTTCTTTCCCTCCCTCCCTCCTTCCAACAAATACCAAGTGCCAGGCCCCAGCATGGGGCTAGAGCAGTGTGGATGGAGCAGAGTTCTCACCCACTCAAGATTGAGGTAGTCATGGTGGGGATTGGGGGGCAAAACAATAACCCAGGACCCACATGTGTGTTGGTTTGGGGTGAATGCTGAGGGGAAGAAAGGAGGGGAAGGCAGTGGAGGTGATGGTCAGGGATCATGTGTGGTTTCTGATAAGAGAGATCAGGGAAGGCCTTCTAGGGGTGGCCTGAGATACAGGAGTGAGAGTGAGGGCCAGGCAGACACCTAGAGGAAGAGTGTTCCAAGCAAGGGCAGCAGGTGCAAGGGCCCTGGGGTGGAGCTGTTGTGGGGTGTGGAGGGAATATCAAGAAAAGCCATGTAGCAGGAAAAGACTGAGAGATGGGGCCTGGCAGGTGGGACAGTTGAACTGTCGTTTGGGTTTTATCCTGAGTGCAGTGGGAAGCCTTCAGAGCATTTACTCCATGTGTGTTTGGGGATCGTCAACTGTTAATCAGAAAATTGCAGTGGGAGCAGTTTTTAGCTTCTGTTTTCTCCTTGGGCTTGTTCTGAACTTCTGGAAAGGGCTGAGGCTCACCTTATGGGTTGTGAAAGATTTTGTGGGGCATCAGCATGGAGGAGGCAGGTGACACTAGCCAAGAGATTTTAGAAACCTGTGTCCCTTTGTGTGTTCTGAGAGGCCCGGTTCTTATATTCCCCACCCTGAGGAAGAGCTGGGTTAGAGAAATTAGCAAGGCTTATGTGTCTATGTGCATTGATGCGTGTTTGTGTGTGTGCATCTGCTTGTGTCTGTATGTATGCATGTACATGTGTGTGCTTCTGCATGACTGTGTGCACATGTGCATGTGTGTTTTCATGTGTATAAAGTTTACCAGGGTAGTGACTGTGCCTGGGGCACCCCATTGATCCCTGGCCTGTACCTGCCACAAAGGAGGGGCTCGTATGTCAGAGGCTGTTGCATATGTTGTGTATCGGGGGTGTGGCAGCAGAGTGTCCCCATCTGGAAACATTTGTTAAATGTTGGACCGTTTAGGGGTTTATACCACACAAGGCATGCCCACCTGGGTGGCTGCAGACCTTGACTTGCTCTGAGGGTAAACTGAGTCTGGGTGGGGTGAATGGCTGGCCATCTGACCTATTTGGCTTCTCTTAGGAGTCTGGGATGAGCCCTCTCAGCAGGGACTTTCCTGAAAACTTTACATGGGAGAGAATTTCTGATCTCTGGTCATCTTTGGGGATTTGGATAAAAATCCCTTTGCTTCTTTCCTGGATACATGTGTACTGGGGTGACTCATACAACCAATCTGGCCCTTTCTTTGTGCTTTCAGAATTTCTGGCAGGCTGGGTCTGGGGACTGCTTCATGCCTTGGGGCAGGGGTATGAAGCTCTGAGCTGTGGAGGCTGGGCTATGGGGGGTGGGGTGGGACACCCTTAGTCTTTCTTCCCAGCCATCATCTCTCTGTCTGCTGTCTGTCTCATCTCCTCCCAGTTTTTCCTATCACTTTTGATCTTCCAAGAGGGTGGAAGATACTGTTGTTTGCCTCTTGTGCAGTGCAATCCAGCAGGCTGGCAAACCCAGTGTGTGGGCTGGTGCATTTCTGACATTTGTGCCCAGGGCTGGGAAGAAAGGCTTCCATTGGAGAATGCTCTATCTAGCCACCCTGGCATTGCCTCTGACTTCCTGTTCAGTAACCTAGTGGGGGGTGCCATTTGCCTCTTTACAGTTTGGAATCTAGACCAGGGGTGGCCAGCAGCCCATGGGCCAAATCTGACCTACTGTCCATTTTTATAAATAAAGTTTTATTGGAATGCAGCCACATCCATTTATTACATAGTGTCTATCTATGGCTGCCTCT
This sequence comes from Galagoides demidoff, assembly GCA_963574575.1. NCBI lineage: Eukaryota > Metazoa > Chordata > Mammalia > Primates > Galagidae > Galagoides > Galagoides demidoff. The sequence goes on along the minus strand of CAUYQV010049351.1, from coordinate 22,606 downwards.
AGCCACACTAGCAGAGTTGAATGGTTGCTACAGAGGCTATCACCCAAAGCCTAAATATTTACTGTGTGGCTCTTCATAGAAAAAAATCTGCCTATCCCAGCTCTAGAACATCACTTTAGCTCTGATGACTTTTTCCTTCTTTTTTGGTCCCCTTTCCATTTTTAGGCATTCTTTCACCCTGTGAAAGGAAAGGGAAGGAAATGGGTGTTTATGAGATGTACCGGTGCTAAGCTCTTCATATGCATATCTTATTTAACCCTCACACCAGCCATGGGTTACTTGGTAAAGTTGGTATTTTTTTCCATTTTACGGACAAAGAAAGTGAGTCTCGTATCAGGCTATAGGCTCCGTCTACCCTGTCACCTCAGTGCCTAAGACAGAGCCTGGCCCATGGTGGACTTTAAGTAGTAGTTTATTGTGGTGGTGGTGGTGTGCAGGGAGGTCCTCAGTACATGTGGCATGGATCTCATATAAGAGCGAGGTCTGCACTGGGCTTCACAGGACATTAGACTAAGCTCTGTCTTTACTCACTTTTTTTTTTTTTTTAAGACACAGAGTCTCACTTTGTCACCCTCGGTAGAGTGCTGTGGCGTCACAGCTCACAGCAACCTCTATCTCTTGGGCTTAGGTGATTCTCTTGCCTCAGCCTCCCGAGTTGCTGGGACTATAGGCGCCCACCACAATGCCCAGCTATGTTTTTTCTGTTGTTGCAGTTTGGCCAGGGCCGAATTTGAACTCACCACCCTTGGTATATGGGGCTGGTACCCTACTCACTGAGCCACAGGTGCCACCCGTCTTTACTCACTTTTGATATTATTATATCAGGAAGGAAGAGGAAAGGAGCTAATACATAAGGAGACCTGCTGAAGGCCCGGCATAGTTCTAAGAGCTTTATCCTCCTTTTTAGAAAACATTGCCTTTGTTTATTTTGGTGAAATACATATAAAATTTGCCATGTTATCCATTTTAAATGTACACTTCGGCAATGCTAAGAGTTTTTTAATCTCATTCGAACCCCTGCTACTTAAAATGAGGACCACAACCTGCTGTATCTACATAACCTGGGACCATGTTTAGACACATATGATCTCAGGCCCTATTCCACACCAAAACCTGCACTTTCACAACATCCCCAGGTAATTTGTGTGCACAGGAAAGTCTGAGAAGCATTGGTTTAAACTTCACAATAGCTTTGAGAAGGAGGTATGTTTGTTTGCCTTATTTTTTTAAAGGTATAAAGGAATTATGACTTAGAACTGTAGATCTTAACACCTTAAGGTTGTTGATGGAGGCAGCATAGTGTGATAGAAAGAAAGAATCCTCAGGTTGGACTTAGGCAGACCTGAGTATTTAATCACATGTAGGTTCTTTTATCCCTTCAACAGGTATTTATTAAGCGCCTGTTGTGTATTGTGCTTGGTGCTAGGGATACTACAGTGTGCAAAATAGATATGGTTTGAACTTTGGGAGAAGAAATGATTTCTTCCACACTCTTAGGTTCAGTGGCTGGGGCCTGTAAATCAAACCAATAAAATATTAACAGGATAAAATATTACGTATGCAAACACTAAAGAAGTGGTTAGGTCTGAGAGTGTCTATGCTGTTTTAGCAAAAGGTGATAAATTTGTAGAGAAGTGACAAGACAAAGAGAAAGGGGTTTGAGATTCTAGAGTTGGCAAATTGTGAGAAGGAATATATGTGTGTGGGGGGAACCAGTAGAAGATGAGGGTTATTTTAGTAAGGTTTGTTTGTGCAGATCTATCTCAGTGTTGCCAGTAATAATGGTTCTTCTGGTGTGGGAGAAGGAAAGGGGAAGATTTATGGGAAGGGAAGTTTATATCCTGCTTTTAGGCAGATACGGAAGGGACATAGAGGTCTTTTTGTGTTTGCTGCTGCTTAATTGCCTTTAGCTCAAAACAGTTCTTATGCCAAAGTGGGGTATTTTGGAGTGGCATATTCTGATCTGTTACTCCATAAAAAAAACCACTGAAATGAGTTGCATGAAACAACTATAGCATAATGTTTCACAGACCTGGGTATTGACAAGGCTCAGCTGGGCGGTTCTCAGCTTCTCCTGTGGTTGTAGTCAGATGTGACTAGGACTCAGGTCACCTCCAAGGTTTCCTCAGTCTTGCATCTGGTAGTTAATGCTGGCCACTAGCTGGCACCTCCTCTGGTGTCAACACCTGCATCTGGCCTCTCGGTGGCCTATATGTCCTCACAGCATGGTGATTGATCTTTTAAGAGAGAGAGCTGGATGGAAGCTGTGTCACTTTTTATGATCTGGTCCTGAAGTCACAGTCATTCCCAGCATGCTCTGTTGATTGAGGCAGTCACAAAGGCAAGGAACGCAGATTCCACATCTAGACAGGTAAATGGCCATGTCTCATTGTAAGAAGAGCATGTGGGTGGCAGATAATGTGCTGGCTGTCTTTGGATAGCCATGTGCCCTTACTAAGCTTGCAGTTCAGCCAAAAGCTCACAGCTAGCCATGAAGCAGGTTAGCAAACACATAACCACATAACTACATTACTGCAGGTGAAAGGTAGGAATCAGGTTGTATGAGCTAGATCTCTAACTTTGGGCACATTGCTCTTTGGGGGTCTCAGTGTGTCCTTTTGGAAGATGGGTTGCAGCCCTATTTAATGTTGGTGGCAACCCTTCTTCCATAACCAGGAGAGGATGACACTGTGACATGCTCTTTGTTTGTTTTCCCACTGGAGTCACAGTGGAGCCTGGAAGCTGGGGAGAGTCCAGCCCTGCCGCTCTCCCATCCCAGGAGCAGCAGTGGGCCATCAATAACGTGTTGCCAGCCCTCAGAGTGATCAGCCGTGGCCCGGGGCAGCCAAGGACTGGGTGAGAGCTGCCTCTCCTGGGCCGCCTGTGCTGAGTCACTATGTCGGCTACCCCCTAGTTGGCCCTGCTTCCACTGTGTGACTCAGATGTCTATTCCGGCCCTGGTTTCTTTGTGGGCTCCTCCCATCTCTGCTTCCATCTCTGGGGCTGACTAGGCTTCTGGGAGCCTGGGCAAGGCTGACTGCCTGCCCGTCCCAGTGCTCATGCCCATCTTAGCCTCACAGCCTTTCATCTGGACGCCGCTGTGGCTACTGCTGGGCCGTGGCAGGAAGGAGTAAGGAGGTCGCTGTAGGTGGGGGACGGAGGCCACAGGAGGTCACTGGGTGGATCCTCCCTGCTCTTAGTGGGCTTCCCCAGACCCACTGACTCAGGATCTCACTTTAACAAGATCCCTGGGTGGTTTGCTATTTGAAAACACTGGTTTGGAACATTAAGTAAAAGCTGTTCATTCATCTGCAGTAAGAGGTAGGTTTAGTCCTGTCCAGACAACATGGAGTCAGCATTTTACTATGAACATTTTCAAGCTTATAGAAAAGTTGAAAATATTATACGGCGAGCAGCCATAGACCGAGTACTTAGAGCTACAGTTAGCATGTTGCTAAATTTACTTTATTACATACCTATCTATCCAGTCAGCTACTCAGCCGGCCAGCCAGCTAGTGTTTTGATTGCTGAAACTCACTTTTGAAGTACATTAATATTCTTCCTCTAAATACTTTCCTGTAAATCATTAGCTACAGTTCAGTATTTGCTTACAGTACTGGGGTTTTTTCCTTAAAATTTACATGCAGTACAATTTCTGATCTTGTTAGTATTTGATGAACAATGAACTTAAATTCTTGTCAAGATATGGAATGTTACAGGGTCTCCAGAAAGTTCCCTCCTGCCCCTTCATAGTCAGTCTCCATGACCACCCCTTTAGCGGCCTAATCTTGGACTGTTGGCAATTAAATGATGGTTAAACTCCATTTTCTCTCCCTTTTTCTTATGTTTTTTCCATCTTTTAGTAATACAGCGTCATGCCAGCAGCTGAGCTGGGCTAGGAAGGAACAGACCTCCTCACTGCCCTGGAGGAGAGATGGAAGGAGGGATGACAGCAGGCAAATAAACCAACAACTGTTGGGCAGAAAGTGGAGGCTCTGAGGGACGATGGTGCTGGGATTGTGGGGAGTTGATTTGAGGTCCACAGCTCAGCATGGGGCCAGCACTGGGGCAGGGAATGCCTAATCAGAGGAATGTGAAGCCTGGACCAGGTGTATATGGTTGGAAGTGATGACGTAGAGGGTGCTCCTGGTAGGGCAACCAGCATGTGCAAACATCCAGTGGTGTGATGGAGCTTGTGCGTACTCGGGGACTATGTGGAGTGCTGCGAGGGTGGGCTGGAAGGGCCAGCAAGTGAGTGGAAGGAAATGGAAGAGCCTGGGTGCAGAGTATGAAAGATCAGGGTAGAATTGTGTATCACTAGAAGGACTTGGAATTTTAACCTGCGCATGGTGGGAGCTGATGAGAGATTTTCCAACAGCAGAGCATACTCTCAGGTTGGACATGATTTGGAGGACCCCTTCAACTGAAAGGAAGAAAATTCATTGGACATGGAGAAGTTGGTGGCACTGAGAAAGCCATTGCAGGTCCCAGGCAAGCAGAGAGGAAGGCTGAGCTGGGAGGTTGACTCTGTGTACACTAGAAAAACAACAAAAAAAGACAAGTGCCTGGGAAAGGCAGAAGGGTCTGATATGTGCTACAGTATAGGGAGCTTGGGGTCCTAAGCAGGGATGCAGTTTGCACAGCTGGTAGGCAGTGGTGTAAACAGATGGCCTGTGTTTACGTCGTAGGGGAAATTTTTTTTTTTTTTTTTTGAGACAGAGTCTCACTTTGTCGCCCTGGGTAGAGTGCCGTGGGGTCAGCTCATAGCAACCTCAAACTCTTAGGCTTAAGCGATTCTCTTGCCTCAGCCTCCCAAGAAGCTGGGACTACAGGTGCCTCCCACAATGCCTTGCTATTTTTTGGTTGTAATTATCATTGATGTTTGGCAGGCTGGGGCCGGATTCAAACCCGCCAGCTCTGGTGTATGTGGCTGGTGCTCTAGCCGCTGAGCTACAGGTGCTGAGCCAGGGAGGACAGTTTCTTACTATTAGATGTTTAGTTTCCATCCAGTAATAAAGAAGCAACTTGGTGCACTGTATTATTTAAATAAATATCATTAAATATTATTTGTTTAATACTCACGCAAGGCAAAGTGGAATGATTAGTCTCTCCATTTCACAGATGAAGACACTGAGGGTCAGAGTGGTGAAGTGTCAGGAACCCTCCCACTGAGTTCTCACACTAGAGCAGGCATTGGCCTCACCTGGTGAACCTGATAAACTGTAGGTTGCTGGGCCCCACCCCCTTAGTTTCTGATGCAGTAGGTCTGGGTGGGGCCCCAACATTTGCATTTCCCAGATGCTGCTGGTGATGGGCTGCTGCCCATAGCCCTTACTGCAATGCAGAGTGGAAGTCACTAGTAGAAAGCTAATTAGAACTAAAAGCAGAATTAAAACCAGAAACATGTATGGAGACCCAGAGAATTTCTGAGAGACCCAGACAAGGTTCCCAACCTACCTTGTGCTGGGTAAGCAATGACCAGTACTGGAGGAATCAATGCCTAAGAATGTTGTACCAAACTGGCTTAAACTGCAGGGTTTGTGGCCAAATCAACTGGTGCCAAACATAGTGCCAAAGAACACATGTCACTCTGCTTGGATAAATCAGGCTTTCTACCATCAGCCAGGACTTGTCTGAATTATTTTTATTGCTGAATGAATGAGAACCAATTAATCCACCTCCTTCATCTCATCTGGGATGAGAGTTGCTGCATTTTAGCCTCTGAGGCTGGGAACCCCCTGGCCAGTAGCTCTGTCTTTTGCATGGAATAAATTATGTCAGGAGGTTCTTCAGTTCAGTGGAATGCTGTCTGGATTGTCCTGCCCTGGCCTCTTTTTTTCCTTCTTTGTTGTTGGTCCTTGACTACTTCAGAAGCTAAGTTGTGTTATCAGATAAGGCCTTCCATATCAGACGAGATGTCCATATACCAGGTCACAAACTGATAGATTTCCTTCTTTGCCAGTGGAGGTGACCCTGTGTTTGGCCTCTGTGTCTATATCTTCAGATAATCTGAAAAATCCATGTTTGGATTTAGGGGAAGGAGGAAGCCTGGGGAGAAGAATTTGACAAAGCTCTTGGTATGGCAACTTAGAAACTGTGAAATGGTCAGTCAGTAATGCAACCTGATTGCATTTGCAGCCTGAGTTTTCTCCCAGTGGCTGAGACTCAGTTTTATTAGCCAGGGTGAGGGTTAGTACCCCCAGGGCTTGAGGGTCTCCTTGAGTTGGATGTTTCAGTCCTTCCTCCCCCATCCTCCACCCATCTCTATCCTCTATGTTGATGCCAAGGCTGAAGAAGACTGGATTTGGAGGCAAAGATTAACACCTGAGGCCTGATCTCACAACTGAATAATCACTATATCTTAAGGAATTGTGTAGGTTGCTGAAAGGAGGGGATAACCAACTTCTGGTGAATACTTAGGGCTTTGCAACCCCTACCATCTCTTCAGTAGTACCCAATTCTGCTGTACAGCTCAGAAGCAACCACAGACCATGCATCAATGAGGGGGCATGACTGTGTTCCAATAAAACTTTATTTATAAACAGCTGGCCTGTAGACTGTACTTGACCACTCCTGATGTATGGAACATCTTGGTGCAGCTTTATTGGTATATGTTGGCAAGTAAAAGTTATATCTATTTAAGGTGTATAACTTGATGTTCTGATAAACTACAAGCCATTGTTGCTGTTTCTACTATTATGAATATTATTACTGCCACTAATAATATCATTTCTTGAGCTTTACTTAGTGCCAGGCACTATCCTAAGTACTTAGCAAGTTTTATCTCATTTAATCTTAACCACTAGGAGCCTGTGCAGGGTCCTATGGCCAGGAAATGCCAGAGCTGGGATTCAGACCCTGCCTGCCAAGCACTGTGCTTCACACATAAGCTCCCCTCACCCCTGCCCCCTGCTTCTCCCTGTTCTTTCAGTCCCTTTGTTGCAGCTGTTTTGTTGTTACTGTGTATTTGCATCCTGGTTTGCTTACTGTCCTCTCCCCCTGGGCGGGAAGCTGAATAAGGCAGAAACCTCACTATTTGCTGGTCACTGTCACTGTCATCTTCACAGCTCCAGGTCACCAGCACTCAGCCTTCATCCTGCTGTACAAGCAGGTCCTCTGGAAACATTTGCCCAAGAAATCAGTGAGTCACTGACAGCAGGCCCCACCCCCTGCACCCTCCTCTGCCACTGAGCCACCTCACGAGTCTTTCACAGTGGGGAGAACCTGGGCTGCCCTGGAACCGGTGATTCCCTGATAACCCACCACTGACTGGGAGGGGGAATGCCTGTAGGCAGGAAAGTATCAGTTCTCCCAGAAGAAAAACCTACCTGTGGTGAACATTTTGTGGCCAGCCTCCAAAGCAAGTACCACCATCTCCACGGTTAAGGTTGCTCTCTTAAGTTGAAAAAAATTCTAGTTCTACATACAACAGGGAACGTACCTAACAAATACAAACCTAATCATTTGGATCCTCATACTAGAAATAAAAACATAAAAATAAAAAAAGTCATGTAAAAATTAAAAAAAAATTCTAGTTTACATCACAGTCCCACAGACCTTATGTCACGTATCCCTCCCGGCAGTGTTGTGATGTAGGCTGCGCAGTGGGACTAACTGCTCACGGTTTTCAGATGTGAAAAGCAAGGCTTTGGGGGGAAGAGATGCATCCAGTGTCATTCACCTGGAAAATAGCAGGGCTGGGATTTAAACTCAGGTCCATCTGGTTCCATGGTCTGAACTTTCTCTGTTTTTGGTTGGTCTGGAAGGTAGATGCCTGGACCAGCTGCATCTAACTTACCATATTATCAATAAGCTGACGTTAGGGCCCCACCCCAAAAGGTAGTGATGGCATTAGTCTGCCATGGGCCCTAGGAAGCAGCATTTAACAAACTCCCTGGGTGATTCTAGAGGCCAGGCAGGTCTTGGTAACCTCCTCACCCCTCAGGGCCCCAGAATGGTGCCTGGCCCTTCTCAACTCTGCCTGTGTGTTTGAATCACTGTGTGAGAACTTTTTATTTTGCCTTTATGATGGAAACATTAAGTAGACAACATAGAGTAAAGAATTGCCTTAGGTACTTATGCATTTCAGTTAAACATTTATTTATTTATTTATTTATTTATTCTTAATTTTTTTTTTTTTTTTCAGTTTTTTACTGGAGCTAGGTTTGAACCTGCCACCTCCAGTTTATGGAGCTGGAGCCCTACCCCTTTGAGCCACAGGCGCTGCCCCTAAAAATTTATTTTTAATGGCTTTTTTATTTTGAAGCAGGCTCACAAAAAAGGATATACAAATAGTAGAGTTCCTGTGCACTTTCACCCAGATTTTCCCAGTGATGATATCTGACAGATAAGGATTTAAAAAAATAAAACTGTACTAGCATCTTTGGCTTACAAATATTAATCATAATTCATTAATTTAATATCATTAGATATTCCAACAGTCCATTCAGGTTGCAAAATGTCTCATTCTTATGTTTTATCATCCCTTCTTACTAGCTAGAATTTTTCTATGGAAGGTCACTTCCCTCATCTCTGTGGTCACCCTGAGGCGTAGCTCATTCAGGAAAGGTGGGAAAATGCTTATTTCCTTCCCTTTTTTCTATTTTCAAAATAGTCACTTGGCTCGCTAGTTAACACTAGTGACAGCAAGATGTGTTTCTTTTTTTCCAGCACCAATATGAGCTTGTATATTTAAATACACATGGTATGTTTCAGCCCATTGTACTTGTCTGAGCCCGCTGGAGCCCAGACTGTCTCTTTGTTGGCCAGTGGGAGCAGCTTCTGGTTGATTCTGGGGCGTTTTAACAATCCCACTCATCTTTAGTTTCTTTGTTGTCGGAAATGACAAGATGTTCTAGGCTTCTCTTGTACATTTCCTGCTCAGTCACTTTTTAAAGAAGAATCTGGATGTTTAAAACCAAAATAAAAACAAATGCCTGGTCCTATCCCAAACCAGCTTGATTAGACTGTCTAGGGGGTGGGGTAAGGCCTAGAAAGAGTGTTTTTTAAAAGCTTTCTCAGCCTGGATGGAAAACCACTTGATTAGAATATGAGTCTTATCAGGCTCTCTGAACACCTTATCCTTTCAAAATACTGAAACAATTCAGCAGAGTCTTGGCTAAAGCCTGCATTGCTGTATGGTGACCTCCCTTCACTGAACCCACGTGTGTTCTGGAAGACCTGTATGTATCTATATTTGAAGCTAGCCTTTGTCTGTAATCCAGAGACTCTGTGCCAAGGGTCCTCAAACTTTTTACACAGAGGACCCATTCACTGTCCCTCAGACCATTGGAGGGCCAGACTGCAGGCCCCAGGACGAGTTGGCTGCTAAGCAGGACAGGCAGCGGCAGCAAAAACACCCGGCAGGCCGGATAAATGTCCTAGGTGGGCTGCATGTGGCCCGCGAGCCGTAGTTTGAGCACGCCTGCTCTGTGCTAATGTTACTTTCCTTATCTGCATGTTTTTGAGCTGGGCTCACTGTTATACCTCTCAGAAATAGGTTTATTGATTTCTAGACAGTTTAGAATCTGTCTGTGATTTTCCATTGCCTGTAGGATAAAGACTAAAATTCTTGGGGCTTGGCGCCTGTAGCTCAAACGGGCCTGCCAAACAACAATGACAACTATAATCAAAAAATAGCCAAGCATGGTGGTGGGCAGTTGTAGTCTTAGCTACTTGGGAGGCTGAGGCAAGAAAATCACTTAAGCCCAAGAGTTTGCGGTTGCTATGAGCTGTGACACTACAGCACTCTACCCAGGGCGACAGCTTGAGACTCTGTCTCAAAAACGAATAAAATACTTTGTATGGCCTCCAGTGTAGACTACTAAGGCCTCCTTTTGGTTCCTAGAGTCTGCGGGGCTTCCCTCTACCACAGGCTCTTTGCACACACTGTTCTCTTCTGGGAATGCCTGGCCTTTCTTCTTTACTTAGTTTTCCTCTACTTCCCGTCTTCTCAAGGAAACCTTCTCTGTTTATGTTGTCTCATGGGTGACATTTACCCACTTTTAGGGCACACATCACCATTGCAGTTTTACATTTGTTCATGTGAACAGCTGACTAAACTCTCTCTGAAACTTAACTATTTGGGGCTCACATCCTGTCTCTACCGCTTATAGCAGTGGGACCTTGGGCAAGTCCTTCCACTTTTGCTCTTCAGTTTCTTTAACTATAGAAGAAGGATGATACATTTACCTACCTCTTCAGATGGCTATGAAGATTAAAGGGGATAATTTGTGTACAAAAAAAGAACAGCTGTCTAGTAGGGGAAATATTTGTTGGATGAACAAATGACTGCAGTGGAGATAATAGCTGTGCCTGTTTCACAGAGTTCTGTGGGGACATAAAATAATGCAAGTGTGTAGCTCTTTGTAGAGTATCTGACACATAATACTAAAAACCTTTGTTGAATGAATGAGTGAAGTGGGGTCGGCAGTAACATCAGCTCCAGGGGTTGGAGTGGGGCTGTGAGATAAGGCAGGTCTGTAGTATGGGGTACTGTGCTTGCACACAGTAGACACTCAGGAAATGTTTCTTGGGTGAATCTAGAGGAGGCCTTCTCCTGGGGCTCAGGAGAAGTCATTCATTTAGGGTGCAGAACAGTGTGGCGCTTTGGGTAGATGGCCCTTTCGAAGGAAGAGTGATGGTCAACTGACGATTCCTTGCCGAGCTCTGGCATAGAAGGAAGGTTTAATCATTCATTTACCTGTTGTTTCCCCCCTGTGCTTTCTTTCCACTAGAATCCTTGCCCAGAGTCCGGTGCCTCCTTCCTTTCCAGGATTTTCTTCTGGTGGATCACAGGGTAAGGCTGGGCACCCAGACCTTGGGTGCGTCATGTGGAGTAAATGGACGGTTGAGTGAATGAACAAACAGAGCTCAGCTCTGCCATTGCTCCCTTCCTTTTCCCTCCCTCCTTTGTTCTTCTGAGGAATCGTGTCCAGAGTCAGCCTGTGCTGGGTGCATGTTCTCAGAGACACTGACGCTGTCCTCTAAGCTCGTGGACTTCCCTGTAATAAGTACCTGAGCCATGAGCAGCTGAAACCCTTATGGAAGTCTTGGCCTGGGGCAGCCATAAGCTATCCTGTTCTTAGCTGCAGTTGGGGGTATTTCTAACATTAGCTATAATAATTATTATTATTGATATTGTCATCTCTCCCTCATTGGAAAAATAATATAAGCTTCCCACAGGAGATGTGGGTGAGAAACATACACAGATCAATAGCAAGAGACAACCCAGAGGCAGCTACTGTCAGCGTTTGGTATACCTTCTTCTGGCCCCCATTTTGCATAGCTTTTCCTGCTCACTGTCAACATCTTACTGGGGATTACTTCAGTCTTTTTTCCCCTGATAATTAGAATCATCTTTGTATCTGTGAACTTTTTCCAGACGTCTTTTTTCAGTGATGAAATGTTTTAAACATTCAAGAACTGTTCAAGAATATCACTGGGATACTTGACATAATTAAAATATGGACTACTTTCTTGTTTTTAATAATTGTACTCTGGTTGTATAAGAGTTCATTCGTTATTTCAGGGGGATCCACACAAAGTTTTAGGGGTAAAGGCATGTGGAGTCTGCAACTTACTCAAATGGTTCAGAATAAAGGTTCTGTGTATGCATGTATGTGTGTAAAGAGGGCTAGAGAACAGAGTGATACTGCACTATCTTAACAGTGGTGAGCTAAGTGAATTCTTCGTATGATTCAAGAAAAAAAGTTATTATTTGTATGTTTTTTTTATAAATTTTAATTTATTTCAAAATAACAAATGAAAATATAACATTTACTTCTTATTCCTTAAGTGTTCAGACATGAAGATAGACTAGTATAATAAACAACTCATGACCCAGCTTTGAATATGATTGCTAATGTTGGCTCGGCACCTGTGGCTCAACTGGCTAAGGTGCCAGCCACATACACCTAAGGTGGCAGGTTTGAATCCAGCCTGAACCCACCAAAAACAACGATGACGGCTGCAACCAAAAAACAGCTGGGCGTTGTGGCGGGCGCCTGTGGTCCCAGCTACTTGGGAGGCGGAGGCAGGAGACTCGCTTGAGCCCAGGAGTTGGAGGTTGCTGTGAGCTGTGATGTCACAGCACTCTACCCAGGGGGACAGCTTGAGGCTCTGTCTCAAAACAAACAAAAAAAAAGATTGCTAATGCTTTGTCATAGCAACCTTTTTTTTTTTTTTGAGACAGAGTCTTACTGTGTCGCCCTGGGTAGAGTGCCATGGAGTCACAGCTCACAGCAACCTCAAACTCTTGGGCTTAAGTGATTCTCGTGCCCCAGCCTCCCAAGTAGCTGGGACCACAGGTGCCTCCACAGTGCCCAGCTATTTTTTGTAGTTGCAGTTGTCACTGTTGTTTGGCAAGCCAGGCTGGGTTTGAACCTGGCATCCCCTGGTGTATGTGTGTCCTAGCCACTGAGCTACAGGCACTGAGCCTGCCATACTTAAACCTTGGTGTCATACTTGTCACTGAGCCTTTTTTTTTTTTTTAATTTACTCACTGAGCCTTTCAAAACTTAAAATCTAATAAGTAAATTGGAGTTATCCTATATTTTCCTCCTGAATCTTGTGCATCTCAAAAAAAAAAAAAAAAGATGACATTTTTCCTAGGTGACCTAACAGAATGAGCAGTAATTACGTAACATGCTTACATGTCCATTCATATTTTGATTTTCTCATTTGTGTGGCTGCCTGGGGTTGTAGGTGCTGGTCCCCCAGAGGTGGCCAGCAGCTGCTGGGGTGTGGAGCGAGCCCCATCCTCCTCCTCCCCGCATCAGCTCACGTTCACCACTCCTCTTGTGTTTTGTCCCAGGTTGATGATCCGGGGCTACCGCCATCCCCTCGAATCTAGTGACCTCTGGTCCCTCAACAAAGAGGACATGTCAGAACAAGTCGTGCCTGTCTTGGTAAAGAACTGGAAGAAGGAATGTGCCAAGTGTCGGAAGTAAGTGGGAGTTTCCTTGCACTTCCCAGGAAGCCAGACACTCTGGGATGTCTGGCCACCTCCTTCCTGTGGCCGGTATCTGGATTGGGACGCTTTATGGTTCTGGGCAAGAGGCCTCACTTCTCTGGGCCATAGTTTGCTCTTTTGCCAAATGGGATAGAGCCTCACACGAAGTGAAGGCACTTGGAGTAGGAAAGAAGAGAGAAAAATGCCAGTTAAGGGGGCAGTTGATTCTGTTTGCCACGACCCTCACAGAGGGTGTGCCATGGGTGTGGTCACTTTTTTTTGTCAAGAGGTTTTTGAAAGAGGGACTACAATCTTGAAATCTTTTTAGAACTTTCTGCCCATCGATAGATATCCCTGGGTAAGCCTGACTCGGGAGCCCTCATTTTAAAATGCATTTTTAAAGTGCAATGTTATTCCTTTAGAATGTTCTACTGTAATTTCAAATTATCTTCCCGTAAGATTTCGCCATGTATATAAGCTTTTGTAGCTTCCAGGGTTTAATGCTCATGCGTGTGAAGGTAAGTGCAGCCTGACGGTGCTGTACTCAGTTCTTAGGAAGTTAAAGGTCCCATTTTTATGTTGAACTTTGACTTCATCTTTCAGATCCTCTTGATCGCCTTAGGCAATGGTGTCTCATACCTAAGGTTGCAGGAAAAAGAAACAAAGGGGATTGAACACAAAAGTCTCTGCACATTTTCAAAAGCCAGAGTTTGCATCCCTTGCAGTACTTCCATGTATTGCCAGTTTCTCTTTGACCTAGTCAACATCTGAGGCCTCTAACTATATCCAACCCAATCCAGTTTTTGTTGTGACTAACAAACCCAATGAAGATGAAAAATTTGCTCAAACTCGGCTAGCCCCAAACCTACATCTGTAGCGCTTCAGAATCCAAGAGAACATGCCCATGATTCCCACTTCCTGGGAGTTGCTAGAAGTTCTACTTAACAGTTCATGCGTTAAAAGACAAACTTCAGACAAACTAAATGTAATAGAGTTTAATTGAGCCAGGAATGATTCACAAATCATCAGCCCTCAGAACTGGTGTAGGTTCACAGTGACTTTGGGTCTGCCACTTGGTCAGATAACATCTACGAACTTGACCTGGGTTGGCTGCAGCATGGTGTCTGCGTTATTTGAACATGATTTGAACAGTTGGCTGCCTGTGTTTATCCGAGACTTGCCTACTTGTTATCAGTGTCGTTTATGGTCTGTTTACACATTCAGTTAGATTATAGTTCACTACGTATGGAAAAGCCATTAGGCTGAGCTTAAAATGTGAGGAAGTTGCTTTAGGCTAAATCTCACACTCGCATTAGGCTCCTTGCTGGTGGGAATTTCCTCAGTTCCTGGCTGAGAGTGGAGTTCAGACAGTATCAGTGGACAAGTGGACGATTGCTACCTTTGCCCACATCAAACTTTGGATCAAGTCAGCAAGTCTGTTTTTCCTGTCAGGCCCCACTGTCCTGTCCTTTTATGTCCACCTGTCCTTTTGTGTCCACCTCTTCTGGTAAGTTTGATCCAGACTCCTGTCTTCCCTGCTCAGCTGTCCTTTCTTCTTGCATCTGGGCCGTCCAGATGGTCTGCTGCTTGCTTCTCACTTCTGGGAGTTCCTTTCACCCTTGCAGGCCTCTTGTTGACCAGGAGTTTTCCTTTTCTGATTTAGCTGATCCTTTCCATTGCACCTGACGCCTCCCCTACCACCCCCCCACCCCCATCTGTGCCTGCCTTCTCTGCCTGCTTCAGTTCTCCTCCCTCAGCTGGTCTCCTGGCCGCTGACAACAGCCCACGTGGCTCAGGGCCCGGGGCCTTCTCAGGAAGTGGTGCACAGGACGGTGAGGGTTGAGCCATGCCCTTCCTCCTTATCAAGAAGGCCTTTATAGGTTAAAAAGAAGTCTTATTAAAAATCCTGGCCAGAAACCTAACTTCAGGAAAAATAAGCCACCCCAGCAGGGAAGGCCCTCAGGGTGGTGATGAGGACAACACGGAAAAACTATCCTCTGTGGTCAGCATAATAATGGCCCTCCCCACAGTGTCCACGACCTGATCCAGAGCCTGTGAATATGTTACTTGACATGGCAAAAAGTTTGTAGATGTGATTAAGGATTTTGAAATTGGGAGAATATTCTGGCTCTTCTGGGCAGGTCTGATATTATTGCAAGCTTCCTTGTAAGTGGGAGACAGGAGGTCAGAGAGAGAAGCTGCTTGCTGCTGGCTTTGAGGATGGAAGAAGTAAGTAAGCCTAGCAATGCAGGCAGGTTTTAGAAGTGGGAAAAGCAAGGAAACTGACTGTCTCCTAGAGCCTCTAGAAGGAAAGCAGCCCTGTGGGCTCATCTCAGATTTCTGATCTCCGGAAATATGGGATAATGAGGAAGTTGCTCTGACTGCATTTTGAGCGAGGGAAGCTGAGGGATGTATCCCTGCCTGTTGCCGCATAACTAATTACCCTAAGACTTAACAGCTTATCATAGGGATGAGCAATTTACTATCTCACAGGGTTTCTCTGAGTCAGGGATTGGGGAACAGCTCAGCTGAGTGGTTCTGCCTCAGGGTCTCCCACGAGGTTGCGGTCAGGCTGTTGGTGAGGGCTGTAGTCGTCTGAAGGCTCAGCTGGGACTGTGGGATCCACTTACAGGTTGCACATAGTTGGCAGGGTCTCACGAGGGGGGCCTCTCCTTAAGACTGATGGAGTGACCTCAGGATAGGGCAGTGGCCTTTCTGCAATGAATGATCCAAGAGAGGGCAAGACTTCTCTGAGCCTCAGATTATACCTGAAAAGCAAATGGATTGGAGTCCAAAATGTTTTGTTTCCTTCTAGCCTTATAAAATAATAATAACTAATATTATATAGTGCTGACCACTTGGCAGTCTAAAAAATTATCTCCGTAACAATTCACCCATTTAAAATTTATTATTGACTGATTTTTGGTTTGCACAGATTTGTGCAATCATCTCTACAATCACTTTTAGAATCTTTTCATCATTCCACAAAACCTCATAAATTTTAGCTTTCACTCCCCCCCATCCCACCACCCTCAACCAAAGCACCCCCTAATTTACTTCCTGTCTTTATAGATTTTCTTGTCCTGGACACTTGGTGGACAAGACATTCAATATGTAGCCTTTCGGGTCTGGTGTCTTTTACTTAGCCTGGTGATTTCAAGGTTCATCTATGTGATAGTATGTGTCAGTGTGCCATTCCTTTTTATTTATTTATTTGTTTTTGAGACAGTCTCTCTTTATCACGCTTGGTAGAGTGCCATGGCATCATAGCTCACAGCTACCTCAAACTCTTCAGCTCAAATGATCCTCTTGTCTCAGCCTCCCAAGTAGTTGGGACTACAGGCACCTGCCACAATGCCTGGCTATTTATTTATTTATTTATTTTTTAGAGATGGGGGTCTCACTCTGTCTCAGACTGGTCTCAAAGTCCTGAACTCAGGCAATCCACCTTCTTCAGCCTCCTTGCATGCTCGGATTACACATGGACACAAGGGCTGGGACGCCTGAGCCTCTGCGTCTGGCCTTCCATTCCTTCATAGCCAAATAATGTTTCTCTGTGGAATTTGCCACTTTGTATTTATCCCTTCGTAAGTAGATGGACATTTGAGTTGCTTCCATCCTTTTTGCTATTATGAATATTGCTGATATAAAGATCCATTTACACAGTGTTATATAGAGATATGTTTTCATTTCTCTTGGGTATATACCTGGGAGTGGAATTGCTTGGTCATGTGGTAATTCTGTGTTTAAATTTTTTTTAATTAAATCATAGCAGTGTACATTAATACTATCATGGGGTACAGTGTACTGTTTCTATATACAATTTGAAATACTTTCATCCAACTGGTTAACATAGCCTTCATGTCTTTTTCTTAATTATTGTGTTAAGACATTTATATTCTACATTTAGAGAGAGTCACATGTACCCTTATGGGATGAACCATAGGTGTGATCCTGCCAATTACCCTCCCCTTCCTTCCCTCTTCCCTCTCTCCATATTCCTGGGCTATAATTGGGTTATAGCTTTCCTATGAAAGCTATAAATTAGTTTCATAGTAGGGCTGAGTACATTGGATACTTTTTCTTCCATTTTTGAGATACTTTGCTAAGAAGAATATTTTCCAGCTCCATCCATGTAAACATGGATTGCAAACTAATATGTTCCTTTTGGAAAGACACCTGGAGAATACTTAGAGAACTAAAAATAGATCTGCCATTTGATCCTATAATTCCTTTACTAGGTATATGTCCAGAAGACCAAAAATCACACTACAATAAAGATATTTGTATCAGAATGTTCATTGCAGCCCAGTTCATAATTGGTAGGTCATGGAAGAAGCCCAAGCGCCCATCAATCCATGAATGGATCAATAAATTGTGGTATATGTACACCATGGAATACTATGCAACCCTAAAGAAAGATGGAGACTTTACCTCCGTCATATTTACATGGATGGAGCTGGAAAAAAATATCCAAAAATGCTAGCTTCATGTGTAAAATTCAGAGTATGTCATATTGTATTTAAGTTTTTAAAAAGCAAAACATGTCTTTTGTTTCCACTAGAAATAAATCTGAACTGTGGTCTCACAGGAAGATTGAATGCAGAGGGTAAGTCCATTGCCAGGAAAATGGAAGAGAAATTGTGGTATAATCAAGTAACATGATATATTTACAGTAGTTAAAATAATGAAGCATATAGACAACAATGTGTATAACTCCATAACATAAAACGGAGTCAAAAACTACGTCCCCAAAGAAAACATATATAATATACATTTTTTATGAAGCTAAAAAAATCATTGTTTAGACATATGAGTATATGAGGTGAACCTAAGAGCAAAACAAACAAACCAAGGAAATGATAAGTACTGGGTGGCACCTGTGGCTCAGTGGGTAGGGCACCAGCCCCTTATACCGAGGGTGGCAGGTTCGAACCTGGCCCTGGCCAAACTGCAACAAAAAAAAAAAAAAAGAAAGAAAGAAAGAAATAATAAATATAAAATCCTTCTAAAGGCGAACCAGGAGTTTGAAATATAAAAGAAGTTCACATGTAAATTACTGCCAGTGTTGTACATACTGGGTAGTTGGTTCAAGGGAGTGTATAATATAAATACATAAATGAACAAACAAATAAGTGATATAAGGTAGGGTCATGCATTGATCCATAGATACAGTGCATCATGCACCAATTTGATTAATCCAATTCTGTTAATTGAATTCTGATTAATTTGATTCACTGGGATTCATAAAAAAATGGTAAAGGTATACAGATAAAATTTAATGACATCTGGTGTAACATTATAAAATTCATGGCCTCATTCACGGCAAAGGAATTAGTAGACAGTATAATAAAATGTTTAAATTCACCAGGAAATTTGAATTTTGAATATGCTTCAAAGAATATAAGGACAAAATTGAAAGAATCATAAAGAGAGATTAATAAGTTTACTCTCACAGTTGGAGACTAACAAGTTTGATATAATGAAGATATGTAGAGCTCTGCAATCAACAAATTTAGAATGCCTATTCCAGGCGTCTTCAAACTATGGCCTGTGGGCCACATGCAGCCTGCCTAGGACATTTATCCAGCCCACTGAGTGTTTTTGCCGCTGCTACCTGTCTTGCTTAGCAGCTGACTCATCTCAGGGTCCGCAGTCCGGCCCTCCAACAGTCTGAGGGACAGTGAACTGGCCCCCTGTTTAAAAAGTTTGAGGACCCCTGGGCCCTCTTCTATTAAAATACACATTAAATATTTATAAAGGCTTAACACTAACTAAGCTCTAATGCAAGTTTCATTCAGTGCCAAAATATTTGTGTGGAGAAATCATGTTATCTAAACCTGATGTAATTAGGTAAAAAATTAGGGGAATATCCCAAGAATTTTACTGTAACAAAGCCTAAATGTGGAATTTTAATGAAAAACACTTCGTAATAATTAATTTGTCTAGGCTATGGTTTGAATGTTTGTCCTTTCCAAAACTGATGTGGACATTTGGTTGTCATTGTGGTGGTGAAGGGAAGTGGAGCCTTTGTGTGGTGATGTCCCTGGGAGGGCTCTGCCCTCGTGGGTGGCATATGTATGCTATGGAATGCTAGTCAGCCATGATAAAGGATGAATTAATGCCTTTTGCAACAATTTGGATGGAAGTGGAGACCATTATCCTAAATGAAGTATCTAAAGAAGGGAAACTTGGAACTAACTAATGAGCACACATGTGCACGGAGGGAAGTGAAACTCAGTGGAAATCAAGCAAGGGGAAAAGGGAAGAGGAGCTGGGTAAAAACCTACCTAGTACAACCCTCTCTGGGTGATGAGCACACTTACAGCTCTGACTCAAGCAAAACCAAATCGATCCATGTCACCATGGCCTAACCTTTGTACCCCCATAATATTTTGAAATAATAATAACAATTACCAATTTTCAGATATGGCTATTACAGCAGCACAAAATGGGCTAAGACAGTCCATGAAAACAACCAGAGTGGGCTTGGCACCTGTAGCACAGTGGTTATAGCACCAGTCACATTCACCAAGACTGGCGGGTTTGAGCCCAGCCCAGGCCAGCTAGACAACAATGACAACTGCAACAACAACAAAAAATAGCCAGGTGTTGTGGCAGGTTCCTGTAGACCAAGCTACTTAGGAGACTGAGGCAAGAGAATCGCTTGAGCCCAAGAGTTTGAGGTTGCTGTGAGGTGTGGTACCACGGCATTCTACTGAGGGTGACATTGTGTGACTCTGTATCAAAAAAAAAAAAAAATCAGTGAAAATTATAATGTATTTAAAATTTAATGATTTAAATACTACATATACAAATTTGTGGGAATCAACCAAAGGGATCATTAGAGAGAAATTCAGCAATGAAAATACTTAATATTAGAAAAAAATTGTTGAGATATCAACCTACTTCTCTAACTCCAGGATTAGATAAGACACAATATATCAAATGTAAAATGTCAAAGGAAGGAAATAATAAAAAGTTGAACAGAAATTAATAAAATAGAAAATGACATCAGGATTAATAAAAGCCACAGCTGATTCTTTGATCAAGGAAAAAAGAGCAGTCACAAAAAAAATTAAGCATAACAATTGACATAGTTGAGGTTTTACAATTTTATTAGGGATTTCTATGAAAACCTTTATGCCAATAAATTTCCAAAGCCTAATAATATGTTTTTGCAGGAAAAAATTCTATGAAACAGATTCAAGAATATTCAAATCTTAATAATCCTACCATCATTTGGGAAATTTAAACAATAGTTTTAAGTTTTTCTAATAACAAAAATTTTGGTTCAGATGATTTTATTAGAAAGATCTACCAAATGTTCAGATTAAGGTTCATTTTATTCCTGTACGAACCAATGTACAGAATCAATCCCCTTTGCTGTAGGTGTGGTCACGACCAACATGGGTGGTTTTAATGCACAATGTTAGTTCCAGGTTTGGACTTGAGGAGCTTTCCACATTTTCTGCTCTTTGTGGCAGCTGGATGCAGAGCAAACTTTCAGGCCTTAGTGAAAGACAGAGACATAAAAGGGAGTGTGTCCCAGAATGACGAGATGGAAGGACATTTGTGAACAATGAATAACTGATAGGAGTAGGACACAATTACAAGAGGGACTTTATCTAACAAATGCAATTGCTGTGACCTAATTCTTTTTACCTTTCATGAATCCCAAACAATAAAAAATAAATAAATAAAGGCGTTATACACGCATATTTTAGAATAATTAAGAAAATAGAGAAATGTAGATGAAATAAATACCCATGATTCTACCACCTGAAAAAAAAGAAAAAAGAAAAAAAACTGACTAGACTTTGCATGCATGAGAAATAGACTTTTATTAGACTAAGCTACTATGGCGTGAGCTTCTTGTGGTCCAGAAGTTAGTATTACATATTGTAGCTTTTAACATTAGGACAGAAAATTATATGTCAATGTCATTCAGGATCATATGTGCCAAAAACTGAAATAAAATAAGAGCACCATTTTTTTTAGAATGTATTCATTCACTGCTTCAGTTATCCAGAGATTATACAAACAGTTTCAATACAGTATTTCCTAAATCTATTTGGTGTCTTTTGAATAGATAGTAAACATTTAAATAGTGACTACACAAAAACCCCATGAGAATTCACAAATAATTAGAATTAAATGAGACTCAATAAAACTGTTAATATTATACCTGCTGTCATCAACAGCACCCAATTAGTGAATGCAGTAAAGATATATTTACTATTTATTATATAATGTACCTAGAATAAAGAAATCAGTGAAAAAATATGACTTTGGTCGATTGCAGTGTCAAACAGCAAATATTTACTCAACTTCTCCCTGTCCGTGGGAAAAGTACACTTTCTTTTTTATTTTCATTTTATTTATTTATTTTTTTATTAAATCTTAGCTGTGTATATTAATGCAATCATGGGGTACAATGTGCTGGTTTTATATATGATTTGAAATATTTTCATCAAACTGGTTAACATATCCTTCATGGCATTTTCTTAGTTACTGTGTTAAGACATTTATATTCTACACTCAGTAAATTTAACATGTACTATTATAAGATGAACCATAGGTGTGGTCCCACCAATTACTCTCCCTCCATCCATTCTTCCCCAACTCCTTCCTTTCCTCTCTTCATATGAAGCTATAAATTGGTTTCATAGTGGGGCTGAGTACACATTTCCTTCCATTCTTGAGATACTTTGCTAAGAAGAATATGTTCCAACTCCATCCATGTAAAAAAGAAAGAGGTAAAGTTTCCATCTTTCTTTAAGGCTGCATAATATTCCATGGTGTACATATACCACAATTTATTAATCCAGTCATGGGTTGAAGGGTACTTGGGCTTTTTCCACGACTTAGCAATTATAAATTGGGCTGCAATAAATATTCTGGTATAAATATCTTTGTTATAATGTGAATTTTGATCTTCTGGATATATACTTAGTAGAGGAATTATAGGATGGAATGGCAGGTCTATTTTTAGATCCCTAAGTGTTCTCCAAACATCTTTCCAAAAGGAAAGTATTAGTTTGCATTCCCACCAGCTGTGCATAAGTGTTTCCTTTTTTCCACATCCATGCCAACATCTCTGGTTTTGGGATTTTATGATGTGGGCTAATCTTATTGGGGTTAGACGATATCTCAAAGTAGTTTTGATTTGCATTTCTCTGATGATTAAGGATGATGAGCATTTTTTCATATGTCTGTAAGCTGTACCTCTGTCTTCTTCAGAGAAGTTTCTCTTCAAGTCCCTTGCCCACCCTGAGATGGGATCACTCATTCTCTTCTTGCTAATACATTTGAGTTCTCTGTGGATTCTGGTTATGAAATCTTTGTCAAAAATATAACCTGCAAATATCTTCTCCTGTTCAGAGGGCTGTCTGCTAGCTTTACTTACTGTGTTCTTGACTGTGCAGAAGCTTTTCAGTTTGATCAGGTCCCAATAATGTATTTTTGGTGTTGCTTCAATTGCCCGGGGTGGGGTGGGTCCTCCTCATAAATTATTTGCCCAGGCTGATTTCTTCAAGTGTACCAGATCATGAGAAACTCTACAGAAGGCTCAGAGTGCAGTGCCAATGACTCCACTTCTGGGCTATTGCAACCAAATATTTGAATGTATGCACAATTGCGTGCACGTGTGTG
>CAUYQV010049346.1:0-52085 GCA_963574575.1 Galagoides demidoff | reverse complement strand
TAAAAGCTTTCAAAGTGATTCCATGTGCAGCCAAGATTATGAACTAATGCTTTAGTAGTTTTCTTCTTTAAGCATGGTGTTTACTTTGAAGCTGAACAAATATATTTTATTATGTTAAGACGCTAACACACTGATTATATTATATATATATCAAATTATATTGAGATTTTTAATAAAAGTAGTTCCTAAATTTTATTAAATATAAAGATTATATTGCATGTATCTGTCAATATAATGAATTGTGTTATAATTCTATTACCACTACATTAATATAATAAATTATATGAATGGATCTCCTAATATTGAACTATCCTTGCATGTCTTAAATAGAATTCACTTGGTATCAGAGTATTGTTCTTTTAATGTATTCATTGTTAAGATTATATGGAATTTTTATTTTTGCAGTTTCATAGGTAAGATTGACATGCTATCTATTTTGTGTGTGGGAAATCATTGACAGCTTTGACATCAATGATATACTTACATCATAAAAAAAATTTGGAACTTATTATCCTATTATTATATTAAAAATAGTGTGAGTTGGTGTTGGAATGGGTTTCTTTTCTGAAGTTTTGAAGTTTGGCTGAATAACCTTGTGAAGCCCTGGGCCTAATCTGTCTGCTTGCCTATGTGTGCTGGAGGTGAAGGTCAGGATACAGGGGAGGGTAGCTCTGTGACAGATATCTCTTTTTCTTCTCTATAGATCAGATAGTTTAGTTTTTAACCTCTCATTTAGCACATTCTGGTAATTATATTTTTCTGAAAGTTACCTATATAATCCAGCCAGATTTTCTGACTGATTTTCAAAGAATTAAATATTCTTTTTTTTTTATTGAATGGTAACTATGTAGAGTTAAATATTCTTAAAGAGTCTTTAAATTTACCTTATTTTGCTCTCAGTTTCCATTTTATTACTTCTTATTACCACAATTATACTTTTTATCTTAATTAGGTCAGCCCAATTTTATAAATAGTTTTCTTTTAAAATGAGCTTTTGTATTTATTAGTGCTGCATTTCCCCCCATCAACAAGTGTTTATTGTCATGTCTCTGCCCTTTGCCAGGTACTTCAGAAATCACACTACCAAATATATTAAAGCAACAGCATAGGTCTTGTCTCATATACAAATAATACAAGCAGTGATTAAAAAATATTTGGCAGTCAATATACACCAAAGTCTACCAGTTTTTTTTTGAAATTTTGGATTAATATGAGGGTACATATGATTAGGTTACATTGCTTTTATTTGTAAGGTCAAGTCCCAGTTGTAGTTGAGTCCTTCATCCAGGTAGTATTGCTGTCTTTTTATTGCTTTCAAACTCAGTAATTTCATCTTTACTTCTTTTTTTGTTTTGGTTTATTTGATATTCTTTTTCTAAGAGTTTGAATGAGATTTTAGGTCCATTTCGTTTTCATCATTTTTATTCATGTAAATAAAGGCTATCAGTATTTCTGTGATACTGTTACCTGTTTACCACAGGTTCTGAATTGTTTTCCAAAATTCTCAAGTTTGAGTTTTTGTTTCCTTTTTAACCTGACTTGAATTTCTTTCAGATAGAAATGGTTTTTGTTTTACAATTTTGTTTTTTAGTTTTTAGTTTATTGTATAGTGATCAGAAGATATTTTCTATATCTTTCCTACTTTTTGTGGACCATGAGATTTTCTTTGTGGCTTAATATATAGTCACATACAGGGCGGTCATAAAGATCATGTGCAATAAGTGTGCATGACCTTTACGGCCACCTTGAATATGAAGATGTTTCAGGGACACTTGAAAATAAGGTGTAGTTTACTTTTGTAGGTACAGAATTTGATATAATTAATTGTATCAACTGTATTAATTATTTTAATTAGGGTTTTGAATTTTTTCTTAATTTCTATCTTCCTAATATGTTATGAAGTGGGAGAGCTGAATTAAAATCTTCAACTACTAATATATTTCTGAATATTTATGAATATTGCTACCTAGACAGTAAATAAATGTTTTATCTTAATTGTATCTTTTGACATTATAAAGTTCTATTTTTTTTTGACATTCTAATGCTTTACAATGTGAATTCTACCTTGTAATGTTAAGCTCAAGTCCTAGGTGTTTTTTTTGTTTGAATTCACCTACTACACCTTTACCCATTGTTTTGTTTTCTTCTGTCTTAAACCACCTTGTTTTAGGAGTTCTGCCTCCTCTACACAGCCTAGAGTTAAGTTTGTTTCTGTGATGCAATTTAAAGACGTTCTAAAAATAAATGAGTAACTTTTATTTATACACATATTAATGGGTATGATAGATGCTTTTGGTATTACTTCTGTCACTTTGTTATTTATATAGATAAATTAAGTTATTCACTAGGTATTCTGTTCATTTGCTGTCTCCGTGTGAGTTTAGTTCTTCTAGTATGTAGGAAAGTTGTGGCTTTAGTCTAATGGTTACCTTCAAAATTGCAACCTTATGTAATATCCTTAGTTCCATAATTCAGGGCTTCCCAATGTAGCCCACATCTGCACAGGAAGGCATTTTTTGTATGACATGCTTGGGTTAATGGGGGAGACACCTGGAGGTGACTGGTCTGGGGTGTGGTTTCTTCCACATTCTCCAGCTCTCCAGCTACAATGAAGTCTAAGAATGTCACTTTCTCAGCACACCTGGGTGTTTCAGTGCACCTGTGGACAAGCTTTACTGTTTCTTGATATTGAAAGGATAAAATTAACTTTTACCTTTTCCCTCTTCTTTCTCCTCTGTATTTTCCCAGTAGTCTTTGTATTGCTTGCTACATGTGTTTATTTTCTGTTACCGATTTGTCAGCTCTAAATAATACCTTCGGACTCCTACTCATTACAGATTCAACAGTCAAGATATTTACCTCCTGCCTTCACCCCTGTCCCTCCCATTTTTGCTTGTTTCTCTAACTTTTCTACTTTATTGGGACATAGGTGTTCTGTGACCTGAATCCTCATATTTGTTACAGTCTTTGTTTTGGTTTTGTTATTCGTAGGCTGAATTCGTTTTTCTCAAATCCTACTTCTATCATCTTACCTCTAATTTTTAAAACTCTTCCTTTATTTCCATATAATTTGCTTTCTTATTCCTTTCTTCTGCACCCCCTAGGGCTTTACTATTGCAAACTGTCATTGACTCATGAACACAACTGGTAGCTTTTTAGAAATGCAGAATCTCAGGCCCAACCCCAGATCTACTGAATTAGAATCTGTGTCTTAACAAAACCCCCAGCTGAGTTGTGTGCATTTAAGGTTTGAGAAGCATCGCCTCATAGCATCTTCTGCAGAATCGAATTTTTGGGATTCATGATGGTTTTGTTTTTGACTTTTTTTGGTGGAAAGCTCTGCCAGCTTACCTTTCACACCTTCTGTTGTCTCACCATCTTTTCCCTGTTGCTTACATTTCTTCCAGTAGTGTCCCTTCATCATAGTTATTTATTTATTCATAATTCATGGTGAAATTCTTGATCACAGTGGATTAAAGATGGCTGTAAATTCTTTGGCTATCCTTTCAATGAGAGGTGGGACCTATGCCTTCTTGCCTTGAATCTAGGTGACCTCTGTGAGTGCTTTGATAAATATTGTGTAGCAGAAGTGAGACTGTGTTATTTCAGTTCCCAGGACTCTAGAAACTGGCAACTTCTCCTTCTTTTCTCTTGGAAGGCTTGAGCTTCCATGTAAGAAGGCTGGCCATTCTGAGAACACCATGCTGGAGAAGATATATGGAGATGTTTTGAAACTACATAGAGTGAAAAAGTAGCTTAGCTGAGGCCAGAATTCCAGACATAACTGACAAGGTATGTGAGTGAAGTCTTCTTGGATCTCCAGACCAACAATACCACCAGCTAAAATTAACAAGTGACCCCTGTAGAAATCACGTACAGCAAGAACAATCACCTTGTTCAGTCCTGCCAGAATTCCTGACCCATACTAATATGAGATATAGTAAATGGTGTTGTTTTAAGCCATTAAGTTTTGGGTACTTTGTGATACAGTAATAAATAACTGGAATATTCACAATTTTCCTTGTTCTAAGGAACGTTTTTCCTTATGAGGATTCTTTGGGCCGTGTTAAGTGTTGATTCCCTTTTCTTCTTCTGATTTCTTTCTCTGAACACTGTGTATATCTATGTAATGCTATGCTGCTTTCTATGAACATGGCTGGTGTGATTTGTTGTACATCCCTGAAAGCAAATTGGATTGAAATGCAGTTTGGAAACTCACTCTACTGTCTGTACTCAGTTTGTTTCTTACCAAACAAAGGATGTAGATCTTACATTTTTAGGGTAAACTCTTCCCCTCTAGAAAATACACATTTGCTGGAAGTTTCAGAGCCCTACTTCCCCTCAGCTTTCTTGACACTCTTCTTGCTTCTTCTTTTCACTCATATTATTCTTTTTTAGTAAGTCATATATAAATAGATCATGAAATGGTGGGACCACTCATATTTTAAAGAGAACTTTGTTTTGGGACAAACATGAGCATATTTTTGAGGCTATAGATCATATCTATCTCTTTTACATGTATGAATATAAAGTTTTCAGGCTCTGTTGTGGTTGTTATTATCTTTTTTCTTTGTTTTGTATAAGTTTCAAAAAGAAAGGAAAAATCATCACCTACATAGTCAGATTCATTCTAGAAGTAAAATATTTCTCTCTGAAGACAATTGCTTTGGCACATTGCTTCAATTTCCTGTATAGACACAATTTGGTCATTCTGATCATAAGCATCTTGTGCGCGTGTGTGTGTGTGTGTGTGTGTGTGTGTGTGTGTTATCACCTGCCTAGCTATAAAGGGAATTGAAAGAAGGATAGGAGGTTAAATTGAGTTGGTAATCCTATCACAGGTCAATCAGGCTTTGGTCAGATGGTAGATTTCTAACCTTGCTTATCAGATACGGTAATAACTAGTAAATATGAAATGAAACAATAGTAAGAAAGCCCCCAGAGAATAATAACTGAATGATCTTATATTTGGATGACTTCTAGCCACAAAGGAAGCAGTAAAAAAAAAAAGTATGGCTTCTCTAAACTTACAGCACATGTCTTTCTCCCTTTCCTATTCTCTATCTTTTGCTTTCTCACTTTGGCCTTCCTTTTTCTCCCTTGATAAATTCTTAATTCTGCCTTAGAACTTTTAGAGTTATTTTTTTTTTCTCCTCTAAATATTCTATGCAATATAAAACCTGGGCACAGGAGGGTTTATTTATTTATTTATTTATTATTATTTCAGATTAATTAAGGGTACAAAGAATTAGGTTACACTGTTTGGACTTTTTAGGCAAAGTCCCTCTTATTATGTGCCATACACCATAATGTCATGCCTCTTAAGTGGGGGCACCTGTGTCCCCCTCACACCTATACTCTCTCTGATCCCTGGTTCCCCACCCCCCACCTTGAACGGATTTGAGTTTTTCTCATATGGGCATGCATTAGATTGTCTATTGGCTTCATATTAGGATTGAGTACATTGGAGTCTTGCTTCTCTATTACTGAGATGCTTTACTCAGAAGAATGCATTCCATATCAATCCAGGTTAAAACAAAAGAAATAAAGTCTCCATCTTTTTTAATGACTGAATAGTATTCCATGGTATACATAAAGCACAGCTTGTTAATCCATTCCTGGGCTGGTGGACATTTAAGTTGTTTCTACATTTGGTGATTGTAAATTGAGCTGTGATAAACAATCTAGTGCAAAATGTCCTTATGATAAAAATGCCATTCTTTTTCATCTTTCTTTAAGCATTTTTCTTATCTGATTATTTCTTACTAATCAATTTATGATTTTTTTCTTCAATGTTTCTTGTTTGTTAATTATCTCCCCAACATTCTCCATTCTTACTTCACTCTCAAATCTTTTTTTCATTCATTCCTGTTCCCTTAAAATTTCACTATGCTCTTTCCAGTCACACCAACTGTTATCCAGATTTTCTTGTCAAATTTCTCTTCCATGAACCTCATTTACTAGGAATTGTTTTAGTCTGCTCAGGCTACTATAACAAAACATCACAGATAAGGTCGTTTAACAGAAATTTATTTATTTCTCATAGTTCTGAACGCTGGGAAGTCCAAGATCAAGGTGTTGGCTGACTAGATATCTGGTGAGGGCTCTCTTTCTGGCTTGGAGATGGCTCTCCTCTTACTGTGACCTCACATGGCTTATATATAGTGAGAGCTCTTGTTTCTTTTCTTGTTAGAGCACCAGTTCAGTTGGCTTAGGCCAGGTTTTTATTGTCTCATCATAGGCCCATTGGAAGTTTGGGCTTCAACATTATAATTTGTAGGGGTTGGGGGAGACACAATTTGGTTCACAGCAGAAATATATGTGTCTGTTGATATATACTTGCTTGGCAAGAAAATGCTATTTTCTTGTATACTATTGTACAGTTGTCATAATCATTATTCAATAAATACTATGGTACTTTTTGTAAAGATATAACAATTATTTTTCTAAATGTAGTAAAAAATATAACAAAATATATCATTTGAACTATTTCTAAGTAAGTGTATTTGTTCAGTTGTGTTAATATATACCAATTATTTTCTTTATTTAGCTTGCATTTAAAGTTGGAGGGAGGGGAATTAACATGCTCTCTCTACAATGGGTACACTGTAAGGGTATATGGCATACCTCCTAGGTATGAGCACAACTGTAACAGGGACATTATCTAACAAATGGAAACATTGTAATGTAATTGTTGGATCCTCATATTAATCTGAAATAAAAAAACTCAAAAAAATATAAAGTTCTATATTGATAACAAGATTTATTTTCTTTTTGCCAGACATAGTATCGAGAAGTTTACATCAATTATCTCATTTAACACAATAATTTCATAATTTGGGAAGTATTATTTTTCATCCTTTTAAATCAGCAGAGGCATGGGTTTCAGCTAATTAACTATTCTTAGGTTGCACTGCTAATAAAGAGCAGGGCTGGGAATCAGTGTATTTAAATGTAATCCAAATTAACAGTGTAATTCATCTTCTCAAACACACTTTTGCATCATATTTTTATTCTATTTTTAAAATAACAAATATGCTAATAAATATAAGACATTTACTATATGTTGTAATGTACATACAAAATGGATGTTATAGATACCTTTTATAATCTGTACTTGTGACAGAAATAATCAAAGCAATGAACAGAAAACTAACATGAAATGGTATTTACTTACTCTCACCAAGTGTATTTTCCTAAGGTGAGTGGGCATTTCTCAACTCTGAAACCACTGATATTTTGGCTAAGTAATTGAGGGAGGCTGTTCTGTGTCCTGAGATCTGTTTACTAGCATCCCTAGACTCTATCTACTAGATGACAGGGGCACTGCTCCCCTCAGGTGTGGTGTAATAATAAAAAAAACTTCAGACATTACAAGATGTGTCCCGGGAGGCAACCTCTCCCTCAGCTGAGAGCCACTAGAACATAATAAAAAAATCTTCAGACATTACAAGATGTGCCCTGGGAGGCAACCTCTCTCCCAGTCTAGAACACGAAAATATTCCATTATTTAGACCTAAATCAGTTTTCTGGATATTTTAATCATAAAAAAAAAATCTATACTGAGTCTGTGCTATGTTCCAGGCACCATTTTTCTAAGTGCTTTGCAGGTATTAACTCATTTAATCCCTGAAATAACAACCTTATAAGGTAGAGATTATGTCGTGGATACATTACATTAGTAATGGGAAATAAAAACCTGTTTGACTGATGGAACAGCCCTTGTTCCTACCTACAGTGCTTACCTTCCTCTTTGGCTGTGCCAGTGATTTCCAATTGCCAGTCTTTGATAATGTTTTCAGTCGTATGTGATGAATTGAGAAAAGTAACAAAAAATATAAAATTGTTTTCCTCACAGAAAGAGACTTATGTATTAGAAATAGGGGATATGGGATAGAACAAGTGATTACTTTGGCTATCTTGGCCTCCAAGTGTTCCTTTTTGGCCATTGCCTAAGAGCTGCTTGTAGTTCTGGATCATTCATCCCCCTAGCACAACATCTAGAAGGAAGCAATGTTCAGGTTTATTTTGGTTAAAGCACATGCAGAGTCAGTATCCCAGCTATATGTAGCTCTAAGATAATTCCTGCCACCCCTACCCACGTATAATTTTGTGACTTGTTAAACAGGGAAGTTGTCAGAATGTTTATATCTTATTACCCATTAGCTATTGAAGCAGGTGATGTAGACATCTCTTTATTTGATGGGAAGTGACAAGAAAGTCAAATCTGCTACTGGCTGAACTTCAGGCATTAGATCATATATGTTAATTTTGCTTTGTTTTTAAAAAAATCTTCTTATTGTGAAAAATTTGAACAACTACGAATGTAGACAGAATAGTATAATGGACCTAATTTATATCCTTAGTATGTGTTTTCCTCTTTACTTCCATCTAAATCAGATCTTTTAAGCAAACCCCATTAAATTATTTGACTTGTAATATTTCATTTTTTAGCTCTAAAAGATAAAAAAGTCATTTGGAACATAACTACAAAACTATGATCACATCGAAATATTTGGAAGTAATTTGATATCATCAAACATTTAGATGGTAATCAATCACATTTCTCTGATTGTTGTATCATTATTATTTTCATAGTGTTTGAATTGAACCCAGATAAGATTCATTTATTGCTATTGGTTTATTTGCTTCTAAAATTTCATTATCATGATTTTTAACTTTTATTTTTCAAGGTAAAATCTGCATATTCTTAAATCTCCTTTTTAAAATGGCATATCCTCCCATACATCCTATTTTAAAAATTTATTCTTAATTATTATGGGTATACTCATATAATAATTATGCATATTTACAGGGTACACATAATGTATTGATATAGGCATATAATGTATAATAATCAAATCAGTGTAATTGAGTTATCCAGTACCTAAAGCATTTATCATTTCTTTGTGTTAGGAACATTCCAGTTTCACTCTTTTAGTTTTAAAGTATATCAGAACTTACTATGATCACTTTGTTGTGCTATCAAATATTGTTCATTCTATCTAATTACCTAGCTGTGTTTTTGTACCCATTACCCATTCCCACTTTAACTCCTGCCCTCCCCCCACCCCACACACCTTTCCCAGCTTCTGATAACCAGTCTACTGGTTATCTACTCTGGATAACTACTCTACTCTCTGTCTCCAGGAGATCTCTTTTAATATGTAGGATTTTTAAAATTTCAAAGTTTGAAGGGGGTATAAATGTTTTTGGTTACATGGATAGCTTTTTAAATGCTTGAATCATGGCTATAAATGTGCCCATTACCCAAATAGTGCTTGTTGTGCCTGTTAGGTAGGTTTTTTTATCTATAGGTTTTCTTTCCGTGTTTTTCTTACATTTTTTCTTTTTTTTTGTTGAAAAAATGACCATTTATCTCATAGAATTTTTTATACTCTGATGTGTGATTTTCCTTTAAATTCATATTTATTTATTTAATTTCAGATTTAATATGAGGGTACAAGTAATTAGGTTACATTGTTTGCATTTGTTAGGTAAAGTCTAAGTTGTAGTTGAGCCCTTCACCCAGAAGGTGTGCCATATACCCTTAAATTGGTCCCCATTAAGTGAAAGATAACCAATCCTCTGCTCCTTTCCTCTCCTCCCTCCCTCCTGCCTTCCCCCCACTTGAATTTAACTGTGTTTTTCTCTCATGTGAATGTGTAGTTGTTTATCTACTGGCTTCATGTTAGTATTGAGTATATTGGATACTTGCTTTCCCATTCTTGTGATACTTTACTAAGGGGAATGTTTTCTCCTTGAATGCTTTCTTCAACTTCATCCAGGTTAATACAAAAGATGTAAAATCTCCATCTTTTTATGGCTGAATAGTATTCCATGGTCTACATATACCATAGTTTTTATGAATCCATTCATGTGTTGATGGACACTTGGGTTGATTCTACAACTTGGCAATTGTGAATTGAGCTGTAACACAAACGTCCTTATGGTAAAATGATGGCTTTTTTTTTTAACTTCTGGGTAGCTACCTAGCAATGGGATTGTGGGATCAAATGGAAGGTCTACTTTTAGCTCTTTGAGGATTCTCCATGCTTCTTGGCACAGAGGCTGTATTAGTTTGAAATCCCACCAATAGTGTATATAAGTGTTCCCTTCTCTCCACATTCATGCTAGCATCTGCAGCCTTGGGACTTTATGATGTGGATTATTCTCACTGAGGTTAGATGATATGTTCGAGTGGTTTTGATTTGCATTTCTCTGATAGTTAGGGATGTCCATCCCTTTATCTTGAGTCTATAAATGTCCTTGAGAATTAGATGGAGGCAGCAGAGACTTGGCTTATGTGTATTTTTTTTTTCTTATCTATTCAGTCAGTTTCTATCTTTTCAAAGGAGGATTATGAACATTTATGTTCAATGTTTGTATCAATATGTGAGATACTCTTCTGTTCATCACGCTGAATGATACTTAAGTTGCTTTGTTTTCTCCCTCCTGTTACTGTTTTATAAGAGTTGTGAGCTTTAACTTTTGGGTGGTTTTACACTGGTGAGTATTGCCTGTTCTTTTCCATATAGAGAGGACTTTTAAGTATTTCCACTGCAGCTGGTGCTAGAATTCCCTGCTGCCTCTCCAGGTGGCAGGAGCAAGGCAGAGGCCCCAGTCACAGATCTGACCCCTGTGGTATAAGTAGCATTCCAGGGTTGGGATGTTACAATGGTGCCAACTGCAATCCTCAGAGCTCACAACCCAGCCATCTCTTCTTCCTGGAACAACACAGTTGCACAGCCTCCAGTCAGATCTCTGCATTAGTCTGGAGGATGGTTGCAATGGAGGGGCCTCTCACCACTCTGGGTGCTGTATCCTCAGGGAAGTGTGGAGCCTGGGACTTTCTCCTGTTTCTTTCTAACATGTGGGTGCCTTCCCTAATTACTTTCAGCTCTGTAGAACAGCTTGTCTTCTATCTTCTTCACTTCACTCCCACTCCGTCTCCATGCATTCCAAGTGCTCTCACTTAGAAACCAACCAAAAGGAAGGTAATCTGTTCACCACTTTCAGTCCTCTCTATGAGAACAGTGCTGTGCAGGCTGATTTTAGCCTACCATCTTGGGCTTTTCCCTATTTCTAAAATATTTACATGGTTCCAATACTAAGTTTTCAACATAAGTTATAGTAAAAGGATTCCAGCTTCTATCCTTGTTCATCACCCAACTCTTTCCCTTTTTCTATAGTTCACCATTTGAAAAATTGTATGATTCATCCTTTTTTGCTTTTTAACATCAGTAAACATATCTATTTATATCCTTCCTCTTAGATAATTAGTAGTGACTATAGTACTGTTTCTCATATTTTTCTTTATAATTAACAATATATCTTAAAGGCTTTTTCATAGCAGTACATTAGGATATTGCCCATTTCAGGAGAAAATATTTGCAAACTATACAAACAGTGAAGTATCTCAGGAATGTAAAAGCAAACTATACATCTGGATATTAGTCCAGAATCTACAGAAACCTCAAGCAAATCAGCAAGAAATACCAAATAACCTCATTAAAAAGTGGGCAAAAGATACAGAGATAGACAAATGGCCAACAAACAAATGAAAAAATGTTCAACATCACTAATCATCAGGGAAATGCAAATTAAAATCACAGTGAGGCTCAGCACCTGTAACTCAAGTAGCTAAGGTACCAGCCACATACACCAGCGCTGGTGGGTTAGAATCCAGCCCAGGCCTGCCAAACAACAATGACAATTACAACCAAAAATAATAGCCAGGTGTCGTGGCAGGTGCCTGTTGTCCCAGCTACTTGGGAGGCTGAGGCAAGAAAATCGCTTAAGCCCAGGAGTTGGAGGTTGCTGTGAGTTGTGACATCACAGTACTCTACTCAGGGTGACAGCTTGAGGCTCTGTCTCAAAAAAAAAAAAAAGAAAGAAAGAGAAGAAAACAAACCACAGTGAGATACCACCTTACCCTTACCAGAATGCCATTATAAAAAAATACAAAAACAACAGATGTTGATGTGGTTAAAAAAAAATGTTTATACTCTATTGGTGAGACTGTACATTAGTATAACCTTCATGAAAAACATTACAGAGATTCCTCAAAGAAATAAATATAGATGTACCATTTGATTCACCAATTCCATTACTGAGTATCTACCCAAAGGAAAAGAAGTCTCTGTATCAAAAAGACACTGATACGCGAAAGTTTATTGCTCCACAATTCACAATCACAAAGATATGGAATCAACCTAAGTGCCCATCAATTGATGAGCAGAAAAGGAAAAGCTGGTATATATATATATATATATATATATATATATATATATAATTACATATGTACTACATATAT
The DNA here is from genome assembly GCA_963574575.1 of Galagoides demidoff. Taxonomy (NCBI): domain Eukaryota; kingdom Metazoa; phylum Chordata; class Mammalia; order Primates; family Galagidae; genus Galagoides; species Galagoides demidoff. The sequence continues at coordinate 39,769 of CAUYQV010049346.1, read as the reverse complement.
AGTATAAACACATATACACACACATACCTTGGAGTACTACTACTTAGCCATAAAAAGGAATAAAATAATATCTTTTGCAACAACTTAGCTGGAACTGGAAAACGTTATTCTCCATGAAGTATATCAGGAATGTACAAGTTGGATCTATCGGGTGTAGAACACAAATGTCTTAACACTGCAATTGGGTAAATGAGGTGAAGGCTATGTTAATTAGTAGGATATAAGCACTCCAATTTGTGCAATTAATCAACACATTGAATCCCATAATGGCATAAATGTATTCATGATCTATGTACAAATAACTTAATAATAAAAAAAAACGGAATGGAAAAGCAAATACCACATGTTCTCACTAATAAGTGGGAGCTAAATGATGGGTACATATGATTGTAAAGTGGCATAAAGAATGTTGGAAACCAAACACAGGGGAGGCTGAGGGGGAGTGAATGATAAAACTTACATATTGAGTACAATGTACACTACTCTGGTGTTGGGCACATTAAAAGCTTTGATTTAAGCATTATACAATTCATCCATGTAACAAAACACTTATACCATTTTAATATTTTGAAATTTTAAACAAATAAAAGATGGAAGGGTCAAATGGAAAGCTACTTTTAGTTCCTTGGGGAGTCTCCATACTTCTTTCCATAAAAACTGTACTAGTTTGATCCCATTACTAGCTATCTACTCAAAAGAAAAAGTCATTTTACCATAAGGATGTATACACTTGAATGTTGATAGTAGCCCAATTTATAATTGCAAAGATGTGTAAACAACCCAAGTGCCCTTCAACACATGAATGGATTAGAAAATTTTGGTATATGTATATAATAGAATACTATTCAGCCATAAAAAGATAGAGATTTTGTTTTCTTTGTTACAAACTGGATGGATTTGGAGAACACTCTCCTAAGTGAAGTATCACAAGAATGGAAAGATAAGCATCACATGTATTCAATATTAATTTGAAACTTGTAGATTAATAATAACCTTCTCACATGAGAGAAAAAATCAATTAAATCCAAGAATGGGGGAGTAGAGTCAGTGGGTTCCCTCCCAGTGGGAACAACGTGTGGGTGTATGGCATGTGTCTTGTGTGAAGGACACAACTACAACTTACAAATGTAAACAATGTGACCTAATTATATGTACCCTCACATTAATCGGAAGTAAACAAATTAAAAAAAAAAACATAGACCCTATTCCTTTTTATGGCTGCATAAACTCCTTTGCATGGTGGTACCATGATTTATTCAACAAATTTCCTAATGATAGACATTGGGTTATTTCCAATCTTTTGTTTTTCCAGACAGTGTGGCAATTAAAAGCCTTGTATGGGCATCTTTTTATTTACTTTTTTCAATGTGGTTTTGAACGTATATTATTTTTGAAAATATATCCTTATTTGTCAGTATCTTTTAGTAATTCTTGTAGGGGGGATCTCTAGGAAACGTAAATTCTTTCATTTTGTTGTTTGTTTAAAAATACATATTTTTGTCTTTTTTAAATGTTAATTTGGGCAAAAGGTTCTAAATTAGTGGTTATTTTCTCTGAGCACTTTGAAAACAGTATTCTTTGAACCTATGGCTCAAAGGAGTAGGGCACCAGCCCCATATGCCGGAGGTGGTGGGTTCAAACCCAGCCCTAGCCAAAAACTGCAAAAAAAAAAAAAAAAAAGAAAAAAAAAGAAAGAAAGAAAGAAAGAAAACAGTATTCCATGGTTGCTAATGAGATGTTTGCTGTGAAGATAAAGCTATTCTTTTTTTAGCTATAAAGCTATAGCTTTTCCTTCTGATTGCTTTATGATAGTCTTTTCATTTTAGATTTACTATAGTTTCACTAAGGTGTGCCTTGTGTGAATATATCTTATTTATCCTATTTGATATTCATTTTAATACCTTCATTGGAGAGTCATATCCTTCATCAATTCTGGGAAAATATTTAGTAATTTTATTTCCTATATTTCCTCTCCTCCCTCCTACCTCCTTTACCCCACCACCTTTTTTTCTAGTGCTCTGTAAGGTGTATTTGCATTTTCTCATTCTGCTTTCCATATTTCTTAATTTCTCTTTTATATACCTTTAAAATTTCTTATAGACTCTCTTTAGCAGGCATGGTAATTTACTTACATATGTATTCCTATTCACGCTTTCAAAAAATCCCATAATTATGTGTTTAATAGAGTGTTCACCTGGACTTGAGTTTGGCCTGAGATGGCCGTGAAAGGTTAAAAACTGAGGACAAGGAGGCATCAGGACCCCACAGTCCAAAGGGAGCACCCAGCAACGGGGACTTATTAAAGAATAGCCTAACTGGCTCTGCTACCTCCAGACACTCCCAGAAGCCTCACTATACAATCAGAATTTGGAGGGGAGAAGGAAATAATGGGTGTCATGAATTGCCAGTTTAGTAGAGGGTCCTTCTCTGTCCTCAAACTTATGGGTTTAGGGGAAGCACCAAGTGGCATTGGCATCCCATTCCCCGGTAGGGTAGCAGACTTGCTGATGTGACTCCATGTTTCTATGAGCAGCAGGCAAACAGAACCTGAAATCAAGAGAAAGGTGGCAGGATGGAGCTGCATGGGGGCTCTAGGGAGTAGCTGGGAGTTCTGTCCACAAGTAATGAGTGAAATTCACTTGGGTCAGGTAGACATTGTGGAAAGGAGCCTTGATGGAATAGTTTTCTAGATGTCACCAACAAGAGCAGGCCCACTGAGCGAGGAGATTGCAGTGGCAAGAGGCTCTGAGGCAAACCTCATACAAGGAAGCTAAGATGAGCAGTGCAAGTTACTCCCAGCTCTCCTGCAGAGGCTAAGGAGTCTCAGAGCATGATCTGGGGAACTCACAGGGGGTCCAGCTATGCTTCACTTTTCTGTTCCTTTCCAGAATTGCTTTTTCTTTCTTTTATTAGTAGTTTTGATGTTGCTGCATCAGACTCGACCTCTTTTCTTGTTTGTTAATGTGGGTGAATACATTTCTTGTTCTTTGCTGGTCTTTACTATTTTTTAATTCATTTTGTTTTCCCTATTAATCTTAACACTGGCCTTTTCACCTCATTAGTCTATATTTTGACACGCAGCTCCCCTGTGTTTTACCCGACCCTTCATAGTTCAATGCACGTCTGCTCTGGCCCATGCAGCACTTGCTGCCAGTTTCCTCCTTTGTATCCAGGTGCCCTGTCAGCACCCTGTCCTTTTGCATGGCACAGACTGAGTCTTCCCCTGCAGCTGTAGCCACTGTCTATTTTGCTGGTCCTCTTGGCCAGCCCTCACATGCTTTGCACTCCAATGAAGGGGCCACTTGTGCAGTCAGGTAGGAAGAGATCAATTTTTCCATCGTGATTTATACTCTCCAATAATTGAGCTATCATCAGTGACACTGCTGAGCACGCAAAAGAAAGCAGCACCTCTAGTTACAAGAGAGTTCAGCCCTTGGGAGCATCTGAAAATGATGACAGGAACATCTGGGTATCAAAATGAAATTCTAGCATCATCAGGGGTCTCCGGGCAGCATAAGTGAATTTAAAAGAAAGAAATATTCTATATTCATGGAAAATCCTACTAATAAGAATTGAGTTTTATAAGAGATCATGGGTGAAGCCAAAAAGGTAACTTTGAACTTCAATACTATGCTTCTTCCTATAGACAGAGCTTGGTAGGCAGGAAAGATGATATGCTCTCTTCTCTTATGGTCTTATTACATCTGAAAGTACAGATAAGTATCACTAACGATTACAACATGACATAGCACAAGTAGTTAGGAGCATTGGACTTAAAAATCAGAAAGGCTTGGGTCTGAATCTTGGCATTGCTGTTCACTTGCTATGGAGCATTGGTATGTTACTCACCCTTTTGAGCTTTAGTTTCTTCATAATACCTACTTTATATAGTTTGCAATGATGATTAAAATTAAAAATCAATGCACAGAAACACTTGGCACCTGGCCCATAGTATTAACCCACATGGCCGGCTTCTCCTTGGACCATGCTGACAAGACTCACATTGGAATGAACTTGGATTTGTATTTATCTTCTCTTTGCTTTTTTGTTCAATTTCATTAACCAGAGAGGAAGCCATCAAGTTAAATTGTTGGAAAAAGGTGTGATGATTGAATTTTATACATATTGCAAACAGAAATTTAAACAAAAGTTGCAAGAATGCAGTCTTCTGTGTAAATAATGAATTGTGGGGGCAGATGAACACTTTTGTATTTTAAAAGGGTTTCTAGGTCATGGGCTCTTACCTAAGGCTGACCCCAGTTGATGATTTGATGACAGCACTAAGGATCAATGATTTATTTGTCTCCAGAGCAGTGGAAAACAAGGCAGGAGTAAATCTCTAGATTAGAGTTTTTGAGATTTAGGACCTTCAGCAAGAGACATCTTCTTGGGTGCAGGAAAATGTAAAGGGTCAAATGGGAAGCACATGATACTTTCAGCTTCCCTTTATCTTGCTCATAAAACCAATCAGTTCAGAACCTTGGGAATCTCACCATCTTTCCCTTGCTTCCTGCAATCAGATTCTGAATGCAGCTTAGAATGGGAATGTTGGAATTCAGATCATGGCTTTAGAGTAAGACAGACCTGGATTCTATCCTGTTAAATGGACAGTGCTCTGTAAATTGTGTGTATTATTATTTTTATTCCCAATTCAGCTTTTGTACTTCAGTCACATTGATCCCTAATCTTCCCTTCAATGTTCTGTGTGGAGGAGCCTTTAAGTGATTAGTTTTGGATTCTTAGCTTTTATATTCTACATTTTGAATTCTGTCCATGTAGCCAACTAACCCATGCTAATTGCAGTATTTTCAATTCAGAAGACATTTCTCAGATACAAGGCTTATTCCAAAGCCTGCAAAAAGGACTCATAGGTCATTCTGGAACGAGGTCCATTCTACTCGTCCAATTTATTTATTTTTCCTTAATCTGTTCCAGAACCTGGCACTTTAAAGACCCTCCCTTCAGTAGCAGGATTTTATGCAACAGCTTTGCTCCTCCCATCATATTCCCCAATTTGTTTGGGCAACCTTATAGGAAGGGTCAAGGGAAATGTATGTATTTGTACTTATTTTCCTCTCTTCTCATTTGTTGGTAAGAACTTTGGCTTACCAACTAGTGACTATATTAAAGATTTTGCCAACTTTTGGGTTGTTTCATTTTGGTGTGCTCCTTGGCCTCAGAAGTTTTCTTTTCCCCACATCTGTCTACCATGTTTTTCTTTTAGTAGGCATACTCCTTTGCTGGCCGTATCTCAAGTCATCCTTGCTTTGGGATGAGATGTCACTGCAAGCCCAATGATAAGTTTAAAAAATGATGATAATAGTGATAAGTAAGATTTACTGAGCATTCATCATGTACTAGACACTTTTGTAACCACTTTATATGAACATATCTAATTCTCATAATTGCCCTATAAAATAGGTACAACTATTATCTCCATTCCATAGATGGGGAAACTGCTGTAAGAGAGGTTCAGTCCCTTAACCAGGGCAGCACAGTGGCAGCAAGTGGACAAGAGTTAGCTTCGCTGCAGGTGTGTCTGAGCATTTTAGGAGCTGACTGTGGAGAATTATCCTCCACTGGCTTCTGTAGGCTCTAGACGCTGACTTCCAGGATCCTGACTAGAATGGTCCTGAATAAGGCACTCTTGTCATCAGCAAGGGCACAACCTAAGAACATTTCCGATGATATTTACAAAATGCTGGAATAATGTGTTTTTTCTGTGAATTCCTTCAAAAGCAAGTCTGCCACAGCCTTTATGATATTATCTATATACTCAGAAAAAAATAAAATTATAAAGTAATTAAAAAACAAGCTAACATAAGGTCACCTCCCTGCTCTTAGCAGAGTGCTGAGAAAGGCATTTTAGAGCTTGCCTTCCAAACAAAGGATGTTGAGCTGAAGAAGTCACTTTCACTTGAAAATCCGATGAAAGTCAACATTGATGCTTATGAAATTTAAAAACAATTATTCCCCAAGAGAGTATCTTTACGCGCAGACTAATTCATAGTGTCAAACAAAATTAGGTAAAATTCAGACCAACAACAGATAATCTTGAAAAGAGTCAATTTAGAAACTATAGAGTAAGTAGGAGTTAAGACATCTATGATTATTTTTGTTTATTCTAAAACTGACTTGTGTAGACACAGCCTGTATGGGAAAAGGAACCATTTTCGAAGCATGCCACTGCCAACCAAACAATGAGATGAACAATAAACAAAGGAAACCTTTCCAAAGGCTCTCTTCATTTACATTCCGAGATTACTGGTCTCATCTCAGCTGAAATAGCCTTGCGCTACCCAGCCATCCAGAAGCATAATCAGGTGCTACTGGGAGCTTTTGCGCCAGCAAACTGCGTGGAGAATATTTGAATGCTGCCAAGACTATAGGTGCCTGTTTCAAGTTGTCATAGAATATGCTATAACGTGTCATAAATAAGGGAGGTATATTTATAAATCTGACATTAAAAATGTGTTCCTAAAATATCTTGTGTGTTCCCTGGCCATGTCAGCATAGAAATAATGTTTAGTATTTGTTTATTTTACTGGACCACCCCATGAACCTGGGGGAAACATGTTAGAAAAAAAATTATAGCTACGCCAACTATTCTGGGAGATACACGAGCCCTCCATGTTTATCAGGTTGAGGGCACTGTATTTTGATGTCAATAAGCAATTTTTCCAGCCCGGTCTCCTGCCCGACCCTTTTAATCCATCAATATATTATTAGAGATAAAGTTGGTGGATGCCTGCTGCAGTTAGAAGATAAATGACATCTCTGAAGTCAGGCATTAAAGACTAGATTAAGGCCTTGTGACACCGTTTTCAGTGCTCATCTGTGCACTTCTGTTCAACCTATCACACTGAGTGACAAGAAAGAAAAATAATGAACTGGGCCAGGGGAAGAAGAAGGAAAAAAAAAAAGGCAGAAAAAGAGAGAGATTTTTTTCCCCTAACACACAAACTACATCAGTTCACACTCGGGATTAGACTGCATTTAAAGAAAGGAAAAAAGAAAAGAAAATGGGGAATTGGGAAGGACAGGGAAGGGACTGTTCTATAAAGATGAAAATAGGCAGGCAAAAGGGACACTAAAACCAAGAAGTCCAATTCTGCCTGGCCCATATTACTTTAGGTACCCCCACCTGCCTCCCAGCCTCTCCCACGTGGATATTCCCCAGTTGATTTCCAGTTGCTCTAGGATCTGCCCCATTTCGAGCTGGAAGTGTGACATAAATCTTGTTCAGAGGCCGCACTTAGTTCTAAATCTTAGTGAATCATGTTCATCCATTCTCATCACAGGATTTCCTTCACACTGATATCATTGGTCTGGTTGGTAGTATTAAAGATTTTTGTAACTATGTCTATGAATAGTGATTTATTCAAATATGGCTCCTAAGTTGACAATACAAATGTTGAATTTTCTCTCACTGTGTGAGAGCCACAGTAGCCACAAATGAATTGCATGTTAAAAGTACAAAGAAAGAGAGATGCAGGCCAAGAAAGAAGGAATTACTTAATCAGTAAAAAGCAGCCAGGTTAGTGGGCAGGGGGTTAGAGGCCCTACTGTAAGGCCAATCACGTCCCAATTCTCTTTCTCAATCGTTTATGTAGGAATAAACCACTTTCTCTCCCCAAATGTTATGCCATGTTTGTGAGGATAGAAGAGACACCTTTTTTGTAGACCTCTGTTGCTTCTAGCACTTCAATAGTCCTCATGAGAATCCTAGTCCATGAGACATTTTTGTGTGCCCGGTGTTCCTGACACCTTTCACAGTGGAACACATAGGAGCTCTTCCATCAAAATGCGTTAATTAATTAATGATTCCCAAACACCTACTACTGGCCCTGATCTCTTTCCCAAGTTCCTGCTGACTATATTATATAAATGCTTCTGCCATCATAAACATTGTTCATCTCTGATCCAACAGCTGGTCTTACGGCAAACATCTCCTGCTGTTCCTGTTGTCATCCGTGGTCACTAGGTTCAGTCTGTTTCCAAGTCCTGCCCTTCTCCCCTCTTTCCCTCTTTCATGCCCCTTGTACCTTTTGTCAGCCCAGTTCAAGGCCTCATTTCCCCAAGCTTTATGTTCTGATTCTTTCTCTGTCCCTCAAATCTATCACGCCACCTGTCACAAAACTGATCTTTCCAAAACTTTTCTTTGTGATATTCCCTGTTCAAAACCTCGTACATCTATAAAACAAAGTTGAAGTTTTTATCATATCATTAACATCCTACAGATTCTGATCTAACTGCTTTTCCAGCATCATTTTTCTCTTCCTCCCATAAAACCTAGGCTTTAGCACATACTTTGACATGGTTATTGTTTATTCATCTCTGCTATTACTCTCTCTTATTTTGAAATTTTCTTTCTGGACACTTCCACCTATCCAAACCCTATACCTTTTCTGGCTCACTCTTCTACTTTTTCTGTCTTCCCTCAGCTAGACTTGGTTTTTGCCTCCTCTGAGATACTGTGTCTCATGTTGGTAGAATAGTCTTGCTTCTAAGTGGCAGGATGTAGCTTGGTTCAGAAAGCCAACTGATCAGAAGACTTGGTGATTATAGTAAAGGCCGGGGCCATTGGGTCTCAAGGAATCAACCAGAGGGTTGACATACATTAGAATTCTCCTTATTTTGCTTCTGCTTCTTGGTAAATGTTGAATTCATCCTCTCTAGCTACCTTGGTACTATTACAACATGTTATAGATGAGGTAGCTTATAAAGACAAATATTTCTTATTCGTAATTCTGGAGCTTTGTAAATTCAAGATCAAGGTACTAACATATTTGGTTTCTGGTGAGGGCTGCTTCTCAGTTCACAGATGGTACCTTCTTGCTGTGTCCTCATATGGTAGAGGGGCAGGGCAGCTCTCTGGGGCCTCTTTTATAAGCGTACCAATCCCATTTATGGGAGTTCCACACTCATGACCTACTAACCTCCCTTTAGAGGCCCCACTTCCTTATACTATTCCTTCAGGGTTAGTATTTTAAGATATAAATTTGAGGTGGGAAGATCACAAATGGCAGAATTCTCTCACATCAAAGGTTGGGTTGTGGGATGATTAAATGCTGCTGATGGCTCTAGCCTCACATATTCCTCACATCAGAGACAAACTGATACTTGGGCACTCTGAGCCCAAATGAAAATGTTCTGAGCAAAATAATTGATTTACCCAATGGTTATCAGATGTCTATCTTTGGGTGAAGAAAGTGAGGCCTGGCAGGACCTCCTTCCCCTTGGGTCTCCTTCCCAAGGGGAAGGAGGTCCAAGGATTGGCCAAGTCTGAGCATAAGCCAGGCTTGTGGGAGCCCAAGCCATTCCCTTGTGGGCCAGGGAATTTGTGGTAGATGGCAGAAGTGGCTATGTGCTTTCACTCCTCCCTGTGACTTAGTATTTCCTTCCGTCAGGAGATGGAGTCTATTTCTCTGTCCCTTGAATCTAGGCTGGAATTAGTGCTTGCTTTGGTGTCAAAAGAATATAGTGGAAGTGATGCTGTGCCAGCTCCAAGCCTGGGCTTCCAGAGATTGTGCACACTCCCACTCTGTCTCGGAGACCTGCCACCACCACGTGAACAAGTCTGGGCTAGTCTATGTGATAATGAGAGACATGTGGTTCAGTCATCCTTGCCAGCCCAATTGACAGCCAACCAATCACAAGAAGAAGAGCTGCTTAGTGAGTCATCAGTGTCATCAGTATACCCAGCTGAGACCAGAAGAACCATCTAGATAAGCCCAGACAAAAATGTCAACCCACAATTGCATAAATGATTGTTGCTTTAAGCCACTAAGTTTGGGGTGTTTTTTTATATATCAAATCAAATTGATATAGAGATGGAATCTATGACAGCTGCTCCCCTGGGAACCATATAATTTAGAGTAGAATATTTCCCAGAAGTAGGGAGGAGGTGTTTTTGGCAGACAAAACCATAAATGGCAGATACAGCCACTTCCAGGCCCTTAACGTGAGAATATTGCATTCTTTTTTCTCTCCAACTGGACAGTGGACCCCTCAGGGAATTGCCTGATCTGGTTCATCTCCCCTGTGATTAGTAGTGGCTTTCAAGTACATCAGATATTCAGTGAATCTTAGTTAAATGAGATACTGGATGGAATGTTATTCTACTACAATTCTAGTTATCAGTCCATTAGTCTTAAGGATTTTATCACTGATTTACTGCTAAACTTTGAAACCGTAAGGACATATTCCTACAGAAAACAAACAAACAAAACAAACAAAAAACCTTCCTTATGCTACAGAAAAATGTAGATATGGTTATACCATACCCCAGCAATAGTTCTTATAAATTTCAAGACTAAACCACTTCATGGAAAGGAAATACTTCTAGCAGTACTTCTAGAGTAGCTTTTATCTATTCTCCCTGCAACAACTGCATCTGTTCTTTGTCCCCCAAAAATGAAACATTCATAGCTGCTGTTTGTTAAGTGTCCACTATGAGTCAGGGTATTGTGCTTATTATTATGCAAACATCATCTCATTTAATTTCACCTTCAGAATAGTCCCATGAAGTTGTTATTTTTATATACAGAGGAGGAAATTGAGATCAGGGAAGTTAAATACAATCGCTCATGTTGATACAGGTGGTAAATGTCCAAGCTGTGATTTGAATACAGCCCTTTCCATGTTTTAATAGTGTTGCTGGAGAATGGGAACCACTTACAAGTTGAGACCAAATCTCTCTATATTAGTCTTGCTCTCACTGTCAGGACTATATCACCACTGAGTTCTTCATGCTAGATATTTCTCTTCTGTTTTGCCTTTTCAGATATGTCTCAGAGGTAATTATTTTGTTTAGTTTACCACACCCTCTAAAGCATAGGGACAGTTTTCTGCTTAGTGACATGTCTAGCCATGGCTTCACTATGAACTGTAAGAAACAGTTACCATTACTAACCACCTTTCAGTATGTTGTGAGCACAGGCTATTCAAGTTCAGGAGGCGATAAGATATGACTTCTGCCTTCCTGGGCCATAGAGTCTGGGGGTAAAGATAAACTTGTATCCAGAGGCCTACCAATGAGGGGTGTATATTAAATGCCATACATAGGGGGTCCAGAGGAGGGGGTGGCAACTTCCACAGGCAGAAATCATGGAGTATTTATGGAAGAGATAGACATTTGAGCTGAATTATGAAGAAGAGATAGGAATTAGAAAGGAGGAGGTGTCAAAACTCTGAGCTCAGGGCAATCCACTTGCACTTGCTCGAAGCCTGTAGTCCCAGCTACTTGGGAGGCTGAGGCAAGAGAATTGCTTAAGCCCAAGAGTTGGAGGTTGCTGTGAGCTATGATGCCATGGCACTCTACTGAGGGCCACAACGTGAGACTCTGTCTCAATTAAAAAAAAAGGGCAGAGGTGTTGTGGCATTCTAGTTTAGTGCCTTTGTCCACAAATGCTTAGTATGTCTGGGGGGAGGTGGTGGAGAGAAAGAGAGCACACACTAGATCATGGTCTTCATCTTTATTACTCTTCAGCAATGTATGAGGAAGATCACAGTGATGGAATAAGAGAGTATTACAGGTTTAAGAAATGGAAAGTGGGAGATCCTCTGAAATGTTTGGAATCTCTGGGTCTCAGTGACAGCAGCTAGTTTAGATTTTTATTTTTTATGAGGATGCATATACACTCATATTATTTCAAGGTATTCTCTTGGTTATAAGGAAGATTATTTTTAATTCTGAAAGTACAAAACTATGAGACCTAAAGGGGGGGAAACATCAAGTTATATGAGGTATGACACCTACAAAGTAATAAAAGAAAACAGATTTCAGTAGACACAGAACCAATTTAAATGGTTCTAGTACTTTAGAGAAAGTACTAGAGGAAAAAACCCTAGATGTTCTTAAGAACATGGGAATAATTCTTTTTAAATTTTCATTTCTGTTAAACTCAAAATTTATCATCTGCTTTGGTTACAAAAGTTTCTTTAAGCAGCTGGTAATTTTATATTGAAATCAAGGCAGACATTTAAAATAAAGCCAAAAGAATGTACATTTGTAGTGGGTTGAGTATTTTCTCCCTAAAACTCATGCCCACCCAAAATCCTCAGAAGGTGACCTTATTTGAAATAAAAGTCCATATATGTATATGTAATTAAGGTAAGATTTGAAATGAGATGTATTGGATTAAGGTGGTTCCATGTTAGGTGTCCTTAGAAGAAGAGGAGAGAACACAGAGAGGGGAGAAGGCCATATGAAGATGGGACAGAGATTGAAATTGCATTGCTACAAACCGAGAAATGCTAGGAGACCAGTGGAAGCTGAGAGAAGCAGGAAAGATTTTCTCCTAGAACCTCTGGAGGGAATGTGACCCTGTCGTCACCTTGATTTTGGACACTTTGCTTATAGAACTGTGAAAAAACAAATTCCTATTGTTTTAAGCCCCAGTTTATGGCAATTTTTTTTACAGTAGCCATTGAAAAATAATGCAATGATTAAAGAATTAGATTTCAGAGAAGAAGGGGATCTGGAGTAAGCAGGACTTCCTAGAGGAGGTCAGACTGGAAAATGGAAGGCTTTAGGGAACTAAAGAGGAGGGGAGAGCTTTCCTAGAATGAGGAACAGCAGTAGCAAAGGTGCTAAGGTGTGAATGGGTGAGACTGGACAGACTTCTGCATGGATAACTGAACTTTCTTTAATTGGTATGTTGGGTAAGTCCTATATTTCCTTTCTCTTGATATGGATATATCCAGAGAAGTAGTATTTAACATATTTAACAGCAATAATAAGGGGGATATTTTTGGTTCCCTTATAGACCAAAGAAAATTGAAAGAGAAAATTAGGTACCTTGATATTAATTAGAAATTTTAAAAAATCATAAAAAAACCCTAAAAACAAGAAAGAAAACTGATGCCCTAAGATGTCAAGGAACTTGATCTTGAAGTTGAACTGTTCACGAGTGACAAAACCAGAATTTGTGCTGAGGTGGGGAATGGGAACCAAGACTAGTCATAACTAAAGCCTGATTTCTAGAACTGACCAGAAATAGATTTACTTAGGAAGTTCCTTCACCCTAATAGGTGAGCTTCTTTGAAAACTTAGCCTACATCACTTACAGCCAGATGTCCCTCCATATTAAAGAAGAATTGTCAAAAACTGTATATACAAAAAAAGAAAATTATGAAGATCATGGAGGCTTTCCCAAGAAGGGGACAATATGAATAAAGCTCTTAAAGCAGGTGTTGGTACATATGTATCCTATATTATCTATCAGGATATGTGTAGACAAACCATCCAACTAACATACTAACAAAAAACAATGGAGGAGTGAGAGGCAGAGAAAAAGAATGGATTCAGCATGTGCACAACCTCCAGTTGGATAAGAAGGGCAAGGAAGTAGGGAAGAGAGATTAAATTAAAACTGCTTTTAGTGCTACTGTTCCGTGCTCCCACCACCAGGTGGTATCATCAGTTAATCACAGCTGGGTTGCGGCTCTGCATGGCCAGGATAGGAAAGTGGAAGTGGTTCTGTGCTTTCAGAAATCGGTGAGGTATAGCCTGTTTGCAGGTTATGTATCTGTGATTCAGGTATAGGACCTGCAGAATAGAGATTGTTCCCTAAAATATCTGGCCTTCAATTTTACAAAGTTTGAAAATGGTCATGAATTTTCCAACTGATGAATGAAAAAATAAATAAGGAAAAGCAAAAGAAGGCTTGCTACATTTATAATTTAATGTATATTGTTTTGTATTATATTGGAGTCATAAATAATTTCAGGGATGGAAAATCTTGAGTTATTTGTGTCTAATTTTCTGAATTATAGTCTTAGGTCATCAGGAAGATAATTTTCAAACCCAGAGACTGTGTTTTATTCATTTTTAACCTTGGGTAGAGATAGAAGAACATAGATGGCTTAGTTAGTGTTCATAGAAAGATTGAATAAATAGATCCTTTGGAATTTGTAAATGTCCAATAAGCTGTTTTTAATTCTGAGTATGGCTAAAATAATTTTTATGAAGAAGTATAATATAGGAAACTATGCCAGGAATTGCATGAAATGTAAAAATTTTATATCCCCTTCCTTCTAGGAGGAAAACTGCAAAGAAAGTAACTGAAGCCTTGACTGAAATATTTAAAATTTACACCCCCAAAATAGGATTTCACATTTTGGGGCTACTCAATGATGACTTTTTCCTACATCATCTCAAATAAAGTAGGAGAAATTGGGCTTCGAGGATAAATCATTAGGACCAAGGATTTATCATACAATACCCAGGCCATACTCCATGGCTTCTGGGAGAACTCATTCATAATGAGTGCTTATTCTCTTTGCCTGGCCTGAAACAGTGGCTCCTTGACTTATAGAAACACATCTAAACTAGGGATGCACCTTGCTTTCTATACTCCTAGGAATGGACTCAATATTTCTGTGAAAAGAGAGGGATAGGGAGAAGAGAAGAAGAACCTAGGATAAAGGTTTTGGTGACTCCTTAGCTGCAAGTATAGATCTGTGCAGGATTAGTATTATATCAATAACCACCATTCTCTGATGCATTGAACCAAGATAATTTACTGAAGAAGTCAGAGTAGCTAGGATGAGTTTTGGTGTGGGAGCAAAAGAAGTGAAAGCCTAAATTTTGTGCAGGCTGTAATCACATCAAACCAATGCACATTCTGTAAATCACCCTCCATTGTCCAATATATTATGTACCATTGCCACCATGGACTTCTGAGAATGTGTTGATGTGTGTTCCATTGTCCCACCATATAGTGATACTTAGGTTTAATACATTTAAACCAAAGAGAACATTAACCTATTCCCCTTCACCAGCTAGAAGCCTAGAGAGGCAGTTTTATTCCCTAGAAGTCTCCACATGGTGCTTATCCAAAGGATGGGAACTGTAACCTAAATGAGACCCCAGTCTTTAACCTAATAACCTAAACGGACCCTCAATCCATCCATTATGCCATTCAAAGTTCTTCAGTGTTTCCAGCCAGATTTTTAACTATTTTGTCCCAGATATTTGCTGGTTATCTTACTCTGAAAGAGTAAATTCTCAGTTGACCATGAAGTCTGCAGGCTTTTCACAAACTGAACTTGTCATTGATCATGGCCTTTATCTTAGATAACCCAAGTCTTCAGATCTTAAGCAGTGGAGAGGCTGGAATTAGAGCAGGGCCATGGTCAGCGGGGCAAAAATATGATTCCTCATCACAAGCCATTACCTGGACAGAGGTAACTTTAGCAACCAGGACCAAGACTTCAGCAATAGAGGTAGCCTCTGCAAGTCAGTAAAGGACAGGAGAGACTCCTGCAGAAGTGGACTGAGAGCAAACCTAACCAATCCTTTCACAGGCAAAGACCTTTCTAGAGGGAGCGTGTTTGATTTAGCCCTTCACTGTGCCAGTTCCCAGATGCAGGTGAAACTGGAACCCTCTTCTGCACCGTGCACATAATGTGAACTGCTTTGCAAGTTTGTTATGAGAAAGTATTGTATTTGAAAGTATTGGAGAAAGCTATGTATTTTCATGCCTTGGAAAAATAGATTGATATTATCATATCACTTCCCTTTCCTTTGTCCCTTTTCTTTCCTAAATGGAACCCAATTCAATCAACAACTATTTATTGAGTTTCCACTAGAATAAAAATTTCTGGAATTTGGTGTATGTAGAATAATTATCATAATAAAGGAACACAGATGCTTTGCTCTTGGGCACTCTGGACTTGATAAAATCAGAAGTAGGATTAGGGCTCTGTGAGGAAGACAAAGCAAGAAGCAGCGAATTCATTTCCCTGGGCCAAGGAGAGTCACCCAAGCCCATTGCACTGTCTGAGGCAGGGACCTCTCTTTTTTCTTTCTCCCTGTCTCTCCTGGGGACCCCTGGAACCAGTCACTCTATGCTATCCATCTCAGTTTATCTGCATAATTGAGAACTGAATCATGTTGACTTCACAGGCAGGAATACGAAATAATTTTCTAAAGATCTGTGAAAACAGCTAAAGTATGTCTAAAAGCCACACTATTTGTTTTCACAGCCCTACAGTGGAGTAGTGCCCACGCCTGTGTGACCTCCACATGGTTTCCTATCATCTGTGAGCTTGACCTCTTGTCTGGCGATGGTGAGTTGCATCAAACATGCCTGAGGTTCTCTGGCTGACATGGAGTCTCTTTCTCCTTCCAGTGCCTTCATCATCACTGTCTCCTTTTGAAGATTTTTTTTTCAACTCTCTCTTTTTCAAAAGATTACTTTGTCACAATTATTCAGGAAAGGGTTTTGCGCCTGTAGGAAATATTAATAGACTATTATGAGGTCCTACAACTAATTTTTCCACACATATCATCTGTCTTTGCATGGTTATTAAACTTCAACAATATTTCATGCAATGCCTCCCTGCTAAATTAATTTGGTTCCTTCTTTTCTGGCTTCTTCTTTTCTGTCCACAAGCTTTAAAATTAAATTGAATCTTCATAATTATAGCTTTTTGTTGTTCTCCTTCATATCTTTTTCTTTTTTTTTTCAATTTCTCTATCAAAGGAGCAATAAAGACATAAAGAAGCAAAATTATAATTCTAAAAGACGCAAATGGTCTGGAGTTTGATGGGTTTGAGGCTGGGTATCTTTTAAGTAGGAGGAGAGAGGGTAAAGAAATTCAGACCTGGAATGTAGATAAATTGGTTCTGATTTATCCTGGGGCATTGAAAACAAATGAGAATTGTTCTCTCAATCATGAAACTTTCATGGTTGCTGTTAGTGTTCTTATTTGTGTCAAGTGATACTCTCTTTTTTAAAAAAGTAAATATTCTCTCTCTACACACATACACACACACACACACACACGCACGAATGTGTGCACATATTTTCCATATATATTTTCTCTTGTGGTTAAGTTTTCCCAGAGTCTTATGTAGTTATTCAATCTCTCTTAAAATCCTTCTCTTGGGCACAACAGAATCTCTACTTCTATGTTACATATCTTAAGACTGGAGGATGAAGAGCTGAAATAACAACACTTGAGGGTGTCCCAGCCATGGCACCAACCAAGGGGCCAGTGGGAATCAGCATCAGGAAGGTGGCTTTGATAGGAGGCCCAGAAGGTCAGAAGAAAGAGCCAGTTAAAGTTCACTGTAGAAAGTAGAGGCTCAAACAGAAACACCAGGGAGTATAGGTAGAAGGAACCCGTTCACCTCCCTCTACCTCCTTCCACCATGCTTCTGCCCCTTGGCTCACTGTTTCACTAGCTCCATCATAAGGGAGAAGAAATTGCCAAACTGATAGTTCAGATAGTTCCTTGTGATTGGACTCTATTTTCCAGTGGGTGGGATGATTGTGCTTCAAAGGTCAGTGCCGTGCCCAGCCTTTCCTTGGAGGGAAGCAAGTCATGTCTCCTTTGAATAAGCCAGCCATTCTTTTGTGTCTACCTTTCACTTTAAGCTGGTCACTGGGTGGGGTTCAAGGTCTGTTTTGAGGCTTGATGTCTATACACATCCATTTCTTCAACCAAAAATCTACTTTCTTCAAGGGACATCTACATTTAGTTAACAGTATTGGTTCTCACTTAGCTATTACTAGGGAGGTACTTACTCCAAACTCATCAAATTGTATACATTAAACAAGTGCAGGTTTTTGGTTTATCAACTATACTTTAATAAAAGTGTTTTAAAAAAGAGTGCTATAATTCCTGTTCTGTCACTGTTCCCTTGGGAACCCTGTGGCAAGGGTAGAAAGGCAGGGCAGGAGGACTTCAATGTTCCTAGGACTCTGACCATCATGTCATAACACAGACAACATCATACCTCAAATCCATAAGAGAGAGACTAAATATAAACATGGAGTCAGGCAATATTCAGAGTTAGGCAGAGATAAGATCAATGGAAGGCCAGATTCAGGCAGGATAAGGGTTCTGGACCATTGCTTTGAACACGAGTGGTTGTTTGCATTTCACAGTAATGGATTGTAGGATTTATGGTGTTTGATGAGTCAGGCTGGGTTAAGGTACAGAAATATTTTTCCATGAAGAAAGAATTTATTAAGCAAATAATAGTGTAATCAAATATCAGGTTAATGTTTAATTTACTTAAGAAAATAAATTGAAATAAGGATTAACAACATGCTTTGCTGCATACTTGCAAAGTAAGAATTAATATCCTGAGCAGAGGGGAAGGAGAACGTAGGGGTGTCCTAGTCCCTTCCTTATACATGATGAAAAAACAGACGCCCAGACGACTTGCCTGGATGTGAGTACCCCATGTCTTCTCAAGCCTAAGTCATATTAAATATCGCTTTCTTGGCTACATCACTGCTCTCCCTTAGCTCCTTTAGTCTACATTTGAACAATAACACATTTCCTTTCTAAATTTCTAGAATTCAGAATTTTTACAAATTTAGCTTTTGCAATTCTGGGTTGGTAAAATGCTAATTAATGCAAACTACACTATCACACCCTAAGTGGTGTGTGGCCAAAAAAAGTGAGAGACTAGAGTTTTAGTATGGTCATTCTGAATAATAATCTCAACAGCAGGGGTTTCTTTCATAATATTTTACTTTTGATAGAACCCAACTAAACTTCTAAGTATCTAATTAACTTATTGGTAATGCCTATAAATTACACACAGATATAATTCCCCCTACTTTTTAAATGAACAAAACAATTCTTAAAGTGGTTCTGTTATTCTCAAAGACAGAAGGAGTGGTCCAACCCTTGGGGCCCATCACTGTGAGGCTCTGCATTGTGAGGCCAGAGCTCTAGGCATGATGTCTGGTTAAGGAGTAAAAGATCCAATGTAGGTGTGGGGTAGAAGGGGCCATCCATTACTGACAGATTTGTTAACCTCCCCTGAACAGACAGCTAAATCAGGCAGAAAGCTCAATCAATTTAATCGGATGAATATGAATCAGGTATGGCCTCTGAATTGAGGAGGGGAGTCACCTGGGAAGAGGACCCAGGCCCTACTTCCAAGGAAGTCCCTTCTCCCCACACTCTTACAGACCCTAAGCAAGGAGGACTGTGAGCAATGGTATAGCAATTGGCATATATCAGACTTTTTTCTAAGTCTTTTGACTAGATTGTTTTGCTGAACAAAAAGATAGAGAAGTGTGTGGGGGAAGAGAGATGAGATAACACCCATTCATAAACCTTTGGTTTCTTCACTCATTCTCTACACACTTGCAGACCACCAACTCTCTTCTCAGCCCTGTACAAAGCGCTAAAGACACACAAGTGAATAAGGCAAAACAGACATTCCTTAGGAAAATCTGCTGTGAATTGTAAAATGCCAAACAAGGTTAAACACATTTCAGCATGTGATCCTGTTGGGAGGCTTAGGAAGGAAGGGTCTTCACTGAAGAACACCTGTGGCAGCACTAGTTCCCATTTTCACAGCAGCAGGAAGGGCAAGGATGGGGGAAAAGAGGCCAAGGGCCCTCAGCTGATGAAGCACCATGTGTGAGAGTCTAGGAGGGGCTACCTGCCTAGGGCCACCAGAGGCACAGGAGGGAACCTGGACGCTGGTCAAGGAGTAGAAGGAGTGGCTGTAGGGAAAGAGGAGGTTCAGAATCCCCAAATGGCCATGGGCAATGCACATTCTCTATGCTTCCCAGTCTTCTACCAGCTCAGACTTTCATTGCCTCCCTCCTTTTCCTCCCTTTGACAGCCACCCTCTTCTCTGCCACCAGCTTAAACTGTCTGAAACTCAACTTCTGTTGTACTAATAATAGCTAATGCTTATAAATCTCTTCCTCTATGTACTTTTCTAAGCTCTTGAACTAATGTATAAACTAATTTAATCTGTATAACCTTGAGAGGTAGGTGCCATTATTATCCCCATATTACAAATTCAATCACTAAGTCCCAAAGATGAGACCTGTCTCAGGTCTCAGAGAAGCAAAGGTAAGAGAAGGATTAAAGCCCAGGCAGTCAGCTCTAGAACCTGCACTTAGCCCCCAGGCCAGACCCCGGCTCCCTATCCATTCCCAGATGTTCACTCCCAATCTGGTTGCAACCTGCAGTCTTCCCTCCCATTTCCCACAATGTTCAGTCACCAGATTGATTCCCAGTCAAACAGATTTACTTAGCAACCTTTAATGTGCCTCTTGGCTTCCTGCCCCTTTAGCTTTGCTTCTTTTTCCTCCACCAGTCTCTTCCTTTCTAACTCCAAATATAGGGTGGTACCTGTGGCTCAAGGAGTAGGACACTGGCCCCATATACAGGAAGTGGCAGGTTCAAACCCAGCCCTGGCCAAAATCTGCCAAAAAACCCCAAAAACTCAATTCTAAATCTATGCATATTCACCAACCAACTGAAACACCACATTCTCTATGAAGGCTTTCTGGATTCCTGAGTTGAAAAGATGCTTTAAATTCTTGTGATAATTTTAAATTATGATGTTTCTTGACTTTATATTATAAAGATTTGTGGTACCTTATAACAGAACTCAAGCAGACATACTTCATTTCCACTTGATTAGTAAATCTTGTGAGGCCCTCTTCTCTGTACTGCATTTTCCCTCTTGTTAATCTCTCTCGGCTGGCCCCCACTTAAGTTCTCTCCCTAACACACACTCTGGCCAATACCCACGACACAGTGAATACTTTTGGCTAAAAAACAGAGTGGCCCAGCTTGGCACCTGTAGCACAGTGGTTACAGTGCCAGCCACATACGCTGCAGGTGGTGGGTTCGAACTCACCCTGGGCCAGCTAAGCAACTGCAACAAAAAAATTGCTGGGCACTGTGGAGGGTGCCTGTAGTCCCAGTTACTTGGGAGGCTGAGGCAAGAGAATCGTTTAAGCTCAAGAGTTTGAGGTTGCTGTGAGCTGTGACACCATGGCACGCTACCAAGGGTGATATAGTGAGACTGTCTCAAAAAACAAACAAACAAAAAACAAAAAAATCACCAGAGTGACCCAATGTTCTAGCTCTCCAAGGACTGTGCTGTTTTACATCTGTGGCTTGGGTGTCATTATCCATAGTGACCCTTCTCATTTTCACAAGTATCACAGTGTAGAAGATATATCCTGATTACCTGCTAGTAGGTCACTCTCTAGACTGGGAAATGTGGTATTGTGATTAAAAGCTTGGATTCTGGGCGGGAGTGGGGGCTCATGCCTGTAATTCTAGTACTCTGAGAGGCTGAGGTGGGTGGATTGCTTGAGCTCAGGAGTTTGAGACCAGTCTAAGAGTAAGACCCCATCTCTAGTAAAAATAATAACAATAATAATAAACCAGCCAGGTGTGGTGGCACATACATATAGTCCCAGCTACTTGGCTACTTGGGAGGTTGAGGTGAGAGGGTTGCTTAAGCCCAAGAGTTGAACATTGCTGTGAGCTGTGAAACACCATGGCATTCCATCTATGGTGATGGAGTGAGACTCTGTCTCAAAAAAAAAAAGAGCTTATATTTTTGGGGTCAGACTCCTAGATTAGAAGCCCAGCTCTGCCATTTTCTGTCTGTGTATTCCTAAGCAAGTATGCCTGGGAATCCTGTTCTGGAAGGTGAGTACTAACAGCGGGCCTCACTGCCCACATTCACAGATGATAGGGATCAAATGAAGCAGCCTTAGACTTGTCTCGGGTGCAGTTACAGTGCTCACCAACAGGAGGCCTACATGTTTGGGCATCTACCCGTCCAGCTGTGTTCTTACCAATTATTGTCTTTGTTCATAAACCTGTTTTATGACAGTTGGGCTTACTAATGTAACCATAAAATTGAATTATATATTACATAAAATGATAATAAGTATGACAAAAGGAATTGTTGCTTCTTTGAACATTAAATTGAATGCTTTGGATATGATACAGGTGAGTCACTAAAAAATAGCTGCTGAATTACACATAGATAAAATTCCTTAAAAAGATTGGGAAAAATCATAAACATCTAGAAAGTTTGTGCACTTAAATTGCTTCAAAAGTCACATTAAGTTCTTGCTATACTTGAAGCTGAAATTTGAAATTGGATGATACATTTCCATGAATGTGGTTTGTACAAGAAGGGGAAGACAGAACTCTATTAGTGCTTGTTCATTAAGAGAAAAGATCTTGACCCAATAGTGAAATAATGGTGAATAAATGTACATTTATGTATTTTAGTTGAAACAAAACATGTAAGATACACTATGTAACATTTTTAAAGTTTCACAGCTTTAGTGGACTTTTCGATAACCACACTCTCCTATGTGGAGAGTGTGAGATAGGAGGGCATCTCTGAACACTTTCTAAATTAATGGGTGAATGAATGCATCAGGTTGGATGGTGGCTGTAAAAAATGTTGGTCCTGTTCATTTCCTCTTGACCCTCATCTTTGCATGTCAAGCCTGCTTACAGGAATACCTCACTCACACTCTCCATGTGAGAGCTTGTATTTCTGGCCATGAGAATCACTCTGCTCATGTGCAGGCAAGTCAGGTGGGAATGCAGGAGAGTTAGTTGCACAGAAATCAACCCCTCTAATGGCAGGCAGGGACTTGGTAAATAAATAGCTCAGCTTCCTTGCCACATCTCTGAGGCATATTCCACAGGCTCCCAGAGTCCCCCAGTTGCCCACAGTGGTAACTTACTGGGTGCACAGAGTCTGCTGGCTGCCTCACTTCCTCATTCTCACCATGGTGTTTCCTAACATCATCCCCAAATAAACTACTTGCTCTTGAGTTCTTTTCCCAGGGTCTGCTCCTAGGGGACCCAAACTAAGACACACACCCAAACCTTACGGCTTAGCACAGCGCCTTTCACACAGATACACCATGAGCAGATGTACAAACTTGATCAAACCAAAAAGCACACATATACTCAGGATAAGTTTTACAAAATCACCTTATTTAATAGATTGAAACAAAATATTCAGATTTTGAAATCAACAAAATGTTACCATTTTAGTTGTTACCAGATTGGTTGCCAGTTACCAGAATAGCAGTTTTTTTTCTTCCCCAAATTCTTAACCAGATGTGTTCCCAGGAACCTGCAGGTCTGCTTTATTTTGGGTTCTCTCTTATTCCATCCAAAGTGAGACTATTCTCTAGGGAGTTCTGCATGGACTTGCTTTAGCCTCAGGTTGGCTGAAAGCAGTTCTGTGGAGAGGACCCTGTGATGGCTTCCAGTCCCATTGGTGGACTAGGTATCTGTGGTCCAAAAAGCCTTCTCTGAGCCTTAATAGCCTCCTCCGATAAAAGAGCCCAAGCCCTCAATGTTTATAGAACTGAAAACCTCTCACTTGCTAATTCTCTAGCACACTCCCAGCCCTACACTGAGTGCACGGTTTAGACTCTGTATTCCAGGACCACCGTTAGGCCCCAGGCACCCTGCCAGACCTGATGAGGTCTGTAGATTCATGTGAGCAGCAGCAGCTGCCTGGGAAGTCATCCAACACTTCATCAAATCTCTACAACTGTCCTGGGATGGCTGTGCTGGCTGGGATTGCCCACTGCAGCCAGTAGAAGCCCACACACACCTGTGGTTAATACCCCAAAGCAGCAGTTCCAGTGATGAAGAGCAGGCGACATCCGGGCTGGACATGGAAAGGTGAACAAACATTGCCAGTGCCCTGCCAATCGCCAGTCCTCTCATTCTGGTTTTTTCCCCCCCTTGGGTAAATTTGGTTTCCTGAAATTAATTATTCAACAGGAGGTGACAGCCGGTGTATAGCAGCGCTGTTGGAACAGAGAATAAAGAGGCACATTGGACACAGCAGCTGCACCTCCCAGACCCTGAAATTTAAGATCTTTATAAATGATCTGTTAAAACTATAGTGACGATAAGCTTATGAATCATGATCTATATTAATCAGGGCTGCTGATATGGAAAGATTAATTGAAACGTGCAGTTCTACACAAATGATAAAGTGGTAACAATTTAATATCAGACAAGAAGAGTGAAGAAATTACACTCCAAGCTTCATGCATCATTACTATGGATATTAATATTTTACCCAGCGCAACAGCATCGGGAATCATAATGAAAATCCATAAGTGGTGCACAGACATGATTAAATACAACAGTCTTTAGGAGCTGTTTGGTGGCGGCAGTTGGGCCATATTTCACTCGGCGGCTGGTGATTCCAGTGATAGAGTCTAGACGAGGGTGATTAAAAATTGTTCCTCCTAAAACCTGTTAACCTTTTACTACTAAAATGAATTTCTTTGATTTTTAAATTGTTGTTCTCTTTGCTCTTTTCAAAACCCATCTTGATCCCCAATCTTGACAGGATTCTGGGTCCTCAGTGTATTGACAGTCAAAGCAAAATTTCTCAGCTACAGTGCTCTGTTCTAGGATGAGGCATTGGCCACACCATGCAGAATGATGGGTCATTGTCTACCTTGAATGAGAGATGGCTAGAAAGAGTGAATAATAAACCATCAGAGGCTTCTAGGATGTTCCCAAGGACCAGAAGTTGATAGGTCTGACTTCTTCACCCAACCTTATCAGAGAGGAGAAAATGACTGATCCTGAGATCCTAGTCTCATTGGTTTAATTAACTTATTTATTCAATTACGTATCCAGCCAACAAGCAAACAAGCATGCACCTACACCTGGGAAATGCTAAAATCTTCTCCAATGAACATGTGTTCCATGCCAAGGAGACGAAAATCCGAATCAGTGTGACAGCTTTTAAAATGAAGCCAGAGAGAGTCAAGAAGAGCTTCTTTGCCAGATGGTTTCTTCCACACTGTAAAATTTCAATCCCATAAATCAAGAGACTGTCCTGATCCCTTTTATCTTTGGCTAAGACAGGAAGGTTAGTGTATATTTGTAATAGTAAAATTCATCACCACATCAGGCAGAAATAAGAACTGCAGCCTATTCCCTTGAGGATATTATATCTATTTCTTCATGAATCTGGTTTCTTAGGTCTTTAGAGTAGTGATTCTCAAATTTTCATGTACATAAGTATTAATTACAGAATATAATTTTTAAGAGGTATCTATGTAGATTTCTGGAAACATTTTTTCTGAAGAGCTCCCTCCTTTCTGCAACTCTGCCCTGCGACTTCCACACTGCAATCTCTCCGAATTCTTATTTGTCTTCTCAACTCAGTGAGATCATGTGCTTGGTGTGGTCTACTTTACTGCTTTGTGGTCTGGAATGTGTTTTTAGGCAGAAATCTGAGTGGTCATAGGGCTCACCTTGTTTGTTTTCCCTATTATATGAGTCATGCTTTTGTACTGCTTGTTCTTCAGTGTCTGAAAGCATATGTTTGTCCAATTTCTTAATGGCTTACAGTAGAAGGGTAAATATGGCCACAATTACTACTTTATGGCTGGAAATGAAAGTTCCTACCATCACTTTTTACCAAAAATACTACAATGATGCACTGATTTCTACCCATGCCAACTTTTCTATCTAATATCCTTCATTCATGAGGCCCAGTCACACTCAAAGTCCTTTTGTCCCTTAAATGCCAAGTGTCATTCAAATATGGGGTCCAGGTACTTATTCTTCCTTCTACATAGAATGCTTTTCTCATTCAAGTTGTAGTTCAAATGTTACCTCCTCTGAGAATCTACCTTAACTGCCTAGCAAAGTCAGTATCCAATATCACAATTTATTGTATAAGACTATTTTGTTTCCTTGTTGACTTTATCACTCTCTGATGTATTTGCTTATATAATTACCATTTATTATCTCCCACTAGAATGAAAATTCCATGACAGGAACCATGTATGCCTTGTTTACTATGATCTCTAGGCCTGGAACCATGTGATAGATGCTGAAAAAAAAAAAGAAATACCTACTGAATTTGTAAATATGGGAAGATATATGAAAAAAAGAAAAAACAAAATAAATGTTATGATGAAGTTTGATGGCAGGCCTATCACAAGGAGAGAGAAGTCTTTCTCTGGTGGGGAAATAAACTAACCTTACAATTTTTTGACTCACATTTAGTCAGATTTTTGAGACTTCCATAGCACTGTAATGAGGTGGTTAAGAGCATGGAATTTTCAGGCTTGGAATATTTGAGTTTGGTTCTTGGTTCTATTATTTAGTAACTGCATGATAGTTATGAACCTCAGTTTCCTCTTCTGAAAAAAATAGCCCATTACACTTTACAGTTGTGAGATAATATGTATAGAACATATGGTGCAGGGTCTGCCTCTATAGAATATGTAATACAATACCAGACAGAGATTTTAAAATGACTGTGTTTAGTAGATTTAAGGAGATAAAAAGCAAAATTGAGTTTTTTTCCCCCTCATAGAGAACTGGAAACCATAAAAAGCAGTACCAAATAAAAATGATAGAACTGAAAAAATGTAACAAGTTAAAAAGACTTAATGAATAAGTTTAATAATATCTGATTACACATATGTAAGAGACAATCAGTAGATTGGAGGATAGATCAGAGGAACAAAAACCCTAATAAAAAACAAAGGGTCAAAATATAATATATACAGAAGAGATTATGAGATACAAACAATATGAGGAGAGGTTCTAACATATGCATAATTGAAGTCTAAGAAGAGGATTGAGACATTAGGTCAGAAGAAAGTAATGGAGGGAGGTTGCCAAAAACTGGTGAAAGACATTCAGTCACAGACTTAGGGTAAACCTTGAACCAACAAAGGGAATTCCATACTAGGGATATAGTAAAAAACAAACAAACAAACAAAAAAGAAAACTAAGACAAATAAAAACCCATGAGCTGTCAGATGGCAAAAAGTATTTTCAAGGCAATAAATATGAGACTGACAGCTAACTACTTTGAAATCACAAGATAGTAAAATAATATCAAAGTGTGAAAGACAATACAAAACTAGAATCCTATATCTAGCCAAAGTATCTTTTAAGAATGAAAGGAATTTTATCAAAAAGACAAGCAATATTGAATGCTACCAAGGATATGGAGAAAGGGAAACTCTTGTATAGTGTTTGTAGGAATGTAAATTAGTGCAAACCACTGTAGAGAACAATATGAAGTTTTCTAAAAAAAAAAAAAAAATACAACCAAAACTAAAAATAGAACTACCAGTGACCCTTATCTAAAAGAAAGGATATTAGTAATCAAAAAGATATCTGCACTTCCATGTTTATTGCAGCACTATTCACCATAACCAAGACTTGGAATCAAACTAAGTGTCCATCAGTGGATGAATGGATAAAGAAATTGTGGTACCTAAACACAATGAAATATTATATTGACATAAAAATAGGGAAATCCTGCAATTTCCAACATGGATGGAACTGGAGAACATTATATTAAGTGACATAAGCCAAGGATAGAAGGACAAATCTCACATGTTCTCACTTGTATGTGGGAACTAAATACTAAAAGTAATTGATCTCATGGAGACAGAGTAGAATGATGGTTATCAGAGGTTGCAAAGGATAGTAGGAAGTGGATGAAGGTAATGTGGTTAATGAGTACAAAAATACAGTTAGATAGAATGAACAATATTTGATAGAATAAAAAAGTGACTATAGTCAATATTAAGTTAGGGCATGCTTTAAAATAACTAAAGGAGTGGAATTGGAATGTTCCTAACACAAAGAAATGATACATGCCTGAGGTGATGGATAACCCAATTGCCCTAATTTGATTAATTTACATTGTAGGTCTGTGTTGAAACATCACATGTGCCCTATAAATATAACCAACTATTATGTACCCATAAAAATAAAAAATAAATGAAAGGAAGACATTTCCTAACAAACAAAAGAGAACCAGCAGGAAAGGTTCTCCTCAGGTGGAAGGAAAATTATTGTACAACATATAAAGGAATAGCGAATTGTAGTAGCAAAGATTTAGGTAAATAGAAATGAACACTGACTATATAAAATAATTATAGTGTGCTATTAGGTTTAAAGTATATAGAACATTAAAATGCACGATGACAATTGGATATGTATATATCAGAGAGGATACGTAAAGGGAGCTAAAGAGTTCTGATGACCTTGAATTACCTGGGTAAAGAGTACAATAACCTTTAATATTAAATACTTATAACTGAAGGATGCATGTGATAATTTCTAGTGTTACTATTAAAATAGTAAAGTAGTGTGTAATTTCCAAGATAATAGAGTGGGAAATGGAATCATAAAAACTACTGAAAAGCTATTTATTTAAGTGGTTTTTGCACTTGATCTTTGTCCAAAGGCTGAGAAGTGATAAAGTACTTTTTCATTGTAATTTTTTTTTTTTTTGAGACTGGATCTCACTCTGTCTCTTAGGCTAGAATGCAGTGGTGCCATCATTTTGCTGCAACCTCAGGTGATCCTCCTGTCTCAGTCTTCCCAGGAACTGGGACTACAGGCCACCAGGCCTAGCTCATTTGTTATTTTTATTTTTTAAGAGACAAAGCCTTTTTTTTTTTTTTAAACACAGAGTCTTGAACTTCTGGTTTCAAGTGATTCTAGGGCTATTTTTTGAAGGCAGAAGAGAAAAAGGAAATAGAATGGGTATGGCAAATTTAATCCAAACATTTGCAATTAAATAGATTAAATGCTTTAATTAAAACGTTTTCAGACTGGATAAAAAATAAAGCTCATTTATATTCCACTTATTTAAAAAAACATGAAACACAAGGGTAAAAAAAGTTGAAGGTAAAAGAAAAAAAAAAACACCAGAAGAAAGCTGATATAGTTGTATTAATATAAGACAAAGTAGACAGACCTTAAGACAGAAATCATAATTAGAGATGATGAAGAGTATTTTATAATAATAAAATGTTTAACTCATACTGAATTAATAATTCTAATTTTTTTCATTTAATAATATGGAAGCCAAATGTAATGCAAAAATTTACAAAAGTATGAGAATTGGATAAGTTCATGATCACAATGAGTAATTATGATGTATCTATGAATAACTGATTTTTACAAACATACCAGAAAAGTCAGTAAAGTTATAGAATATCTGAACACCTATGGCATTCTACCCATCATCTATGGGATATATATTCTTTTAAAGCATCTATGGAATATTTATAAAAATTGACTATATGTCAGAGCATTAAGCAAGTCTCAATAAATATCAAAGGATTGAAATTATATAGAATCTGCTTTCTGATCACAATGAAAATAAGTTAATTACAAAAATTTCACTAGAAAATCCGTGGTTGTCTCAAGGAAGTCTACTTTGTCTGTGTGGAATCAAGAAATATACTTGTAAGTAGTCCATAGGTAAAATGGAATCATAATGAAATGCTAACACTAAAAAAATTAGAAAGTTCTCAAATTAACAATTTAAATTTCACCTTAAGAAAAGAACATCAAATCCAAAGCAAGCAGAGGAAATGATAAGAATTAGAGCAGAAATTAATAAAATAATTTTTTGCGACTCTGGATTAGGCAATACTTTCTTGCCTAAAAAGCACAAGCTGCCAAGGAAAATAGATAAACTGGACTTAATTAAAATTAAAAACATTTTCTTCTTCAAAAGACACTGTTAAATAAATGAACAGATAATGCACAAAATTGCAGAAAATATTTGCAAATCATGTATTTGATGAGTCTATATCCAAAATATATAAAGAAGCATTACAATTCAATCATCAAAAAGTGAATGATTCAATTTTTAAAAATGTAAAAATCATTTGAATAGACAGTTTTCCTAACAAGATATACAAGTGGCTAATAAGTATACAAAACACTCTCAACATCATTAGACATAAGGGAATTGCTAATTTCACTTCACCCTCTCTAGGATGGCTATAATAAAAAGGATGGTTAATGACAAGGGTTAGAGAACTGAAAACTTCATACGTTGCTGGTGGAAGTATAAACAGCAATGGGAAACAGTCTGGCAGTTCTTCAAATGGTTTCTACTACAAAGTATATACCAAAAAGAAATGAAAATGTATGTCCACACAAAAAATTATGATGAATATTTACAATGGTATTATTAGTGATAGCCAAAAAGTAGAAAGAATCCAAATATCAATCAACTTATGAATGAATAAGTAAAATGTGATATATTCATACAAGGAAGTATTATTTAGCAATAAAAAGAAATTAAGTATTAGGGAGTCTTAATAACATTAAGCTAAGTGAAAAAAATCAAGTCACAAAAGACCATATGATTCTATTTATATGAAATGTCCAGACTAGGCAAAGCTACTAGTATAGATACAGAAAGTAAATTGATAGTTTCTTATTCCTAGGTAGGATTGGGAGATGAGGGTGATGGTGATAGCTAAAGTGCATGAGGTTTCTTTCTATAATAATAAAAACTTTCTAAAACTGTTGTGATGCACAGCTCAAAGAATATGCTAAAAGCCATTAGATTGTACTCTTTAAATCAGTGTATTATATAACATGTGAGTTATCTGTGTTCTATAACGTGAGTTGTGGTAGTACATACTTTTTTTGGTGAGGGGGGATGGAGTCCCACTCTGTCATCCTGGATTGAGTGCCATGGCATCATCCTCATAGCTCACAGCAAGCTCAAACTCTTGGGCTCAAATGACCCTCTTGCCTCAGCATCTCAAGTAGCTGAGACTACAAGCACTTGCCACAATGCCTGGCTAGTTTTTCTATTTTTGGTAGAGATGGGGTTTCACTCTTGATCAGGCTGGTCTAAAACTTCTTAGCTCAAGCAATCCACTTGCCTCAGCCTCCCAAAGTGCTAGGATGATAGGCATTAGCCACCACACTTTAGTTTTTAAACTTTAGGCACTTGAAAATAATGTATAGTCTACCCCTGTTGGGCTTTGTTGACTTTTAATTGTTCTATAAGTTTCATTTAGGTTCTGTATTGAGGTCTTCTATATACTTGTTGATTTTTTTTGTGTAGATTTTTAAATCAGTTGTGGAGAGAGGGTTTTTGACTTTTCCAAATATAATTGTGGATTTGTCTATTTCTCTTCATTTTTATCAGATTTTGCTTCACATATTTTGGCTCTACTATTTAATGCATACAGGTTTAGAATTGCTGTGTCTTCTTGATGGATAACTCTTTTATTCTTATACATTATCCCTCTCTATCTCTGGTAATTTTATTTGCTCTGATGTCTGCTTTATATGATATTAATTTAGCCTCTTTTGCTTTTCTTTGGTTAAAGTGTTCATAATATATATTTTTCTATCCTTTTACTCTTAACTTGCCTGTGTCATGATATTTGAAGTTAGTTTCTTGTAGACAGCCTATTGCAGTATAACATTTTTAATTCTACTCTGAGAATCTCTGTCTTTCAGTTTTAATGCAATGGTATTTAAACCATTTACATTTAATGTAATTATTGGTTAGTTAGGTCTTAAGTCTGTTGTTTTACTTTTTGTTTTGTGTCTGTTCTGTCTCTCCTTTGTTTATATATTTTTCCTGCCTTCCACAGGTTATATGAATATCTGAAAAATTTCTGTGTTAATTTATACAAAGCTTATATAACTTTTTGTGTGGTTTTCCTTCGCTATATCTATCTTTCTATCTCTTATTATAGTCTACTGATGTATTCGTTTTGACACTTAAAGTAATATATAATAATGTATCCTCACTTTACATCTTATTATCCTTACCTATTTATAACTCTTAAATATTTCCTCCACATATACTTAGAATTACATAATTCAGTGTCACAATTTTTGTTCAACACTTGAACATAACTTAAAAACTCAAGAGAAAAAGGAAAGCCTATTGTATTTACTCACAGTTTTGTTTATGGTATTCTTTCCTCCTTTTTGATGTTCCTGGATTTCCTAGTTCATCATTTCCTTTCTGTTTAGAAAGCTTCATTTACTCATTCTTTTGGTTAAACCACAAAGAGAGTTTGTTGGTTTAAACCACAGAAAGTTGGTTGAGAATGTCTTTACTTTTACTTCATTCCTGGAGGATATTTTTACTGGGTATTGAATTCTGAGTTAAGTGCTATTTCCTTTCTGCACTTGAAAAATATTATACCACTTTCTTCTGGCCTCCATGATTTCTGATGAGAAATAAATAGTCTTTATAGTTGTTTATTACCTGTAGGTAAAATGTCTTTCTGTATTATTTCAAGATTTTTTTTATTTGTCCCTTATTTTTATGGTTTAATTTTAATGTGTCTAAGTATGGACTTTTTTAGTTCACCCTGTTTAGGATTCATTCACCTTCTTGAATTTCTACGTATATGTCTTTTTGCCATATTTGGGGAATTTTCAGTCATTATTTTGTTAAGTACTTTTTTAGTCTGGACTTCTTTCTCATGTCTTTATGGTACTCCAATGACAGAAATATTGAAACTTTTGTTTTCATTTTACATGTTTCTGAGATTATATTCTAACTGAGATTTATGAAAATGTATTTACAAATCCAAACAAAGCTGCTATACAAAATGATAAATTATGGTCAAGTAGAGTACATTCTGGGAATGTAAATCTAGGTTTTATTTATGAAATTATTAATGAAGATTGTCACATTAGTAAGTGAAGGAAGAAAACCCATATAAATCTTCCTAGTAGATGCCAGAACAAATATTTGACAAAACATCATATCTGTCTTATTATTGATGAAAAGAAAAATGAAGACAAAATCCAGTGTAATAGATATCTAATAGAAATCTATTAGAAACGCTATAGTCAATGGTAATAATTAGAAGCATTCTCTTTAAGAGGAAGATAAGAGAAGGTAAGACTATTACTGTAAACTTTTAACGTTATTCTGGAGGTGCTAGATAATACAATGAGAAAAATGGTAAAATTATTGGAACGGAAGAGATAAACTGTTACTATCTGAAAATAGAATGATTATCTACCTAAAAAAAATCCAAGAGAAAACAATATAACAATTATTAGGACTATTAAAATAATGCAATAAGTGATCAAAAGACAAATCTACAAAATTAAGTAGCTTTATCATAGATTAACAAACACCAGATAGAAAATGCAGTGCACAAATGGCATTTATAACAGCAGCAAAATACTTCACAATAGAGCTAATGAAAAATGTATAAAATCCATATAAAAGAGTGTAAAACTTTATTGAAATACCATAAAGAAAAAGCTCAATAAAGACATATCATGATTTGAAAGATTCAAAATTGTAAGAATGGACAAAGGTTTAATAACCAGAATCCACAGAGAACTCAAACATATTAACAAGAAGAAAACAAGTGATCCCATCTCAGGGTGGGCAAAGGACTTGAAGAGAAACTTCTCTGAAGAAGACAGGTGTGTGGCCTACAGATATATGAAAAAATGCTCATCATCCTTAATCATCAGAGAAATACAAATTAAAACTACTTTGAGATTATCATCTAACACTGTAAAGATTAGCCCATATCACAAAATCCCAAAATCACAGATGCTGGCATGGTTGTGGAGAAAAGGGAACACTTCTACACCATTGGTGGTATTGGAAACTAATATGTTCCTTTTGGAAAGACATCTAGAGAACACTTAGAGAATTAAAAAGAGACCTGCCATTTGACCCTATAATTTCTCTATTAGGTATATATCCAGAAGACCAAAAAGCACACTACAACAAAGATATATATACCAGAATGTTTATTGCAGCCCAATTCATAATTTCTAGGTCATTGAAGAAGCCCGAGTGCCCATCAACCTACAAATGGATCAATAAACTGTGGTGTATGTATACCATGGAATACTATGCAGCCCTAAAGAAGGATGGAGACTTTACCTCCTTCATGTTTACATGGATAGAGGTGGAAAATATTCTTCTTAGCAAAGTATCTGAAGAATGGAGGAAAAAGTATCCAATGTACTCAGTCCTACTATGAAACTAATTTATAGCTTTCATAGGAAAGCTATAACCCAATTATAACCCAAGAATATGGGGGAAGGGGAGCAAGAGGTGAAGGGAGGGGGCAGAATGGGTGGAGGGAGGGTGACTGGTGGGATCGCATCTATGGTTCATCTTATAAGGGTACATGTGAATCTTTTAAATGAAGAATATAAATGTCTTAATATAACTAAGAAAATGACATGAAGGCTATGTTAAACAGTTTGATGAAAATATTTCAAATTGTATATAAAAACAGCACAATGTATTCCATGACAGTATTAATGTACACAGCTACTATTTCATTTTTTAAAAAATTGTAAGAATGGCAACTCTCCAGAAATTTTATTTGTAAATGCAGACATGTCAATCAAAATCTCCAAATAATCTTTTATAAAACTTGAAAAGATGATTGTGAAGTTTGCCTCACAGAGAAAGTACACATCAAAGATCCAAAATAAGAGACTTAAGTAAGAGAACAATGAAGGGGATTTTGCCTACCAGATATTAACACGTTTTATAATGTTGTAACAATTTAAACAGCCAGTTAGCATTAAAATAGGCAAGTTGATAAAAGTTAATAAAAGAATCCAGTAACAAACCAAAGAATATTATAGTTAATTGCCTTTTCTATAACTTCTAAGAATCTTGGATTGAACTTGACCCCCTTTGTCAGCAGTAAGAAAAATGGAGAGTAATTCAAACAGAATGCAATTGCTACAATGTGTTCTGTAGTCTTCTTTGAAGAAATTTTGGTAGAGAACAGCTGACATAGCATGTGAATTTGAAAATTCTGACCAAGTCAGAGTGAAAAATAGCAGGTATGTGCAGTTTATCAGATTTTCAAATACTATCATAGTCCACTTACCAATTCTTCCTTTGTTGGCTGTTCAACCCAAATGTCTTTAGTACTTTCCCTATGGTAAAGGTGACTAAACTACATGGAAATTTGTACTTAATTCATGTTTATTTCACTTCTCAGTAGCTGTTTTAGTATAGTTTGTGCTGCTATAACAGAATACCACAGATTGTGTAGTTTATAAGGAGAAACTTATTGACTCACATTTCTGGAGGTTGGAAAATCCAAGATCAAGGAGCCAGAGTCTTGGTGGAAGAGCATAGAAAGATAGAGTGAGAGAAGGTAAGGAAAGAAAGAGAGAGAAGAAGAAAAAGAGACCAAACTCAGTCTTTTACAGTGAACCAAGTCCTGCAATAATGTACAGACTTCCACAATAGTAATCTTAATCCACTCATTAGGGCAGATGCTTTTGGCCTAATCACTTTTTAAAGGTCTCACCTCTTAATACTCTTACATTGGGATTAAGTTTCTAACATATGCTTTTTGAGGGACACATTCAAACTATAGCATTCTGACCCTAGTTCCCCAAACTGAAGTCCTCACAAAATACGTTTATTCCATCCCAACGGCCCCCATTTATATTAACTAAAAAAGTCCTAGTTCCAAAGTCTCATTTCAATCAAATATGGGTGAGATTCAAGACCTGATTCATCTTGAGGCAAATTCTCTTCATGCAGATATTATGTCAATATCTGCATTTACAAATAAAATTTCTGGAGAGTTGCCACTCTCACATAACTTATTCTGTGCTTCCAAAAATACAATGGTGCTAATCCCCATAGTGCTAATTCTGCAGGTGTACAGAATACAAGAACTGTGGAGCATGCTTTCTTCCCCCTATATTTTGAAGTATGTTGAGACAGCCTGGGGACTCATCAGAGACTTATGGGGGTGGAGTTACAAGCATAAGACATGCTTTCAAAAGGGAAAAATAGGCAAGAAGAAAGGGGTAACTTGTTTCAAGTTCAAAATTTAACAGGGTGAGCAACATGCAATCTTTACTCTCTAGAATAGTCTTTCTTGACTCCATGTCCCACCTTCAAGGCATACTGGCACCCAGGGCCTCAGTGGCTCAAGCCAGTGAGCTCAGCCTACACAGCAGCTATCGCAGGTAGGAGTCTCATGTCTACAGCTTTCCCAGGTTAGACTTGCATGCTGGTAGCTCTATAGTTCTGGGATCTTGGGGAGTTGCCCCACTTCTGAGGATCCACTAGTGATTGCCATAATGGAACATCTCTGCAGTGGCCTCACTCCCACAACTTCAGCAGCTATTGTTTTAGTAAAACTTCTCTGTAGTAACTCTACCTCCATCACAAGTCTCTGCTGGGTTGGCAGGCTATCTGTAACACCCTTCAAAATCTAGGCAGAAGAAGCCATGCCCCCACAGCTCTTATATTTTGTGTACCTGCAGAATTAGCACTATGTGGATACTATGAAGGTTTACAGCTTTTGTCTTACAGAGGAACAGGTCAAACCACACCCAGACCCTCTGCAGCCAAAGCTGGGGCAGCTGAGGAACACTGCATCAGAATATGGGAAGCAGGTACTTGAGCTAGCACAGGAGAGTGAATGCTGAGGTTTTGTGGGTACCTTTCTGGAAACCTTACCCTTGGGATCTGAGCTTGCCTTAAAGATTTCTGAAATTCCTGTGCAGTAATTCCCTCATTGCCTATTGTCTTGATGAATAACACCTGGCTTTCTTCTCTCTATACTAATCTCCTTAGCAAATTATTGCTCGGCTACACCCTTGGTTTGCTCTCCCAAACATGCCTTTCTAACAAGGCTG
The DNA here is from genome assembly GCA_963574575.1 of Galagoides demidoff. Classification (NCBI taxonomy): domain Eukaryota; kingdom Metazoa; phylum Chordata; class Mammalia; order Primates; family Galagidae; genus Galagoides; species Galagoides demidoff. The sequence continues at coordinate 3,529 of CAUYQV010049346.1, read as the reverse complement.
GGCTGGTAATGTTCCAAATCTTTGCATTCTGCTTCTATTTTAATTATAAATGCTGTCTTTAAAACATTCTATTCTCTATCTTCTTGCATTTTACTACATGTGGTTAAAAGAAGCCATGTAGCATCCTGAATGCTTTGCTGCTTAAAGATTTCTTCTACCAGATGTTCTGACCTAGTTCACTGCTCTTAAGTTCTATCTTTCATTAAAGCTCTTGGACAAAGACAATTTAGCTAATTTCTTTGCTATTTTATAACAAATATGGCCTTTACTCCAGTTTCCCATAATATATTCCTTTTTTACCCTCTGAGACATCATCAGAATAGCCTTTACCATCCATATTTATATCAATATTCTGATCAAGACCACTTAAGTAATCTCTAATAAGTTTGATAACTTTCTACTGTTCTTCTCTTCTTCCAAGTCCTAATCAGAATCACCCTTAATGCTCTGTTCATGGCAATACTGACTTTATCCAGTCAGTTTCTCCTAATTTTCCCAGCTTCTATCCATCATCCAGTTCCAGAGCTTCATCCATATTTTCAGGTCTTTGTTGTAGCAACAGCCTCACTTCTTGGTGCTGATTTTTTGTCCTAGTCTGTTGTGTGATGCTATAATAGAATGCCTGAGACTGGGTAACTTATAAAGAACATAAATTCATTGGCTCATTATTTCTGGAGGCTGGAAAGCTGGCATCTTGCATGGGCTTTCTTACTGTGTTGTTCCTTGGTGAGAAAACAGGGTGAGAAAGAGGGGAGAGAAAAGGAAACAGATGGGGAAAATGGAGGAGAGTGAGGAAGAGGCAGGGAGAGTAGAGGAGAGAGGGAGCCAAAAACTCTTTAAGGCTTAAGTCATTCATGAGGGCAGAGATTTCACGGCTTAATCACCTCTTAAGGGTCCACCTATTAATCCTGTTGAATTGGGGGTTAAATTCCCAACATATGCTTTTGTGAGGACATAGTTAAACCATAGAAGTGACTGTCTCGTTATGTGAAGAAGGGTCCCTCTAATCAGGGTAACTAACAATGACATTCTCCTTACACATAGTCTGCTTTTGGCTTAGCCTTCTGTGTTAAAAAGTATATTGACATCACGTGGTCGTCTTCTTCTTTATCTTATTTCTGTTAGTCAACTATATCCTGATACCAGGACAGCAACACAGAATGATTGGAAACAGCTCTGTCCAGAAAACAAAACAAAAACCATGTGTCCTTTTTGAAAGGTCTTTCTTTCAAATGCAATCATACACATTTCAGTAGATAACACTATAATTTTTATTCCAATAAAATAATATTTTATTCTTCAGTTTATCATATCTTCTTTGTAAGGTAAGTTAGTATATGATTAAATGTTATTGAAAAAGTGGAGAAAGGATGCCGATTTAATGAATGGTGCTATGACAATCAATTATTCATTTTTTTAGTTAGATTACTTTCTTATCCCATCATCAACATTAATTATAAACGAGTTAAATAAACTCTTGTCAGAAACAAGGAATTTAGGGTTTAAAAAAGTAAAGGTAAACTTTTTTTAATAATCTTTAAATAGCATAGCAAGGATTCTACTGTAGAAAACAGAAATCATACCAACTGTTTAATTAGATAAGGATTTAACGCAGTGAGTTAGTTGCATTCAAAATCTTTAAAAGGGCTGGGCTGGATAGTTGGGATCTAAGTTGGTTCTCCTGGAGAAACAGCCAGAACTAGTCTATCAGGGAAGCTTCTACCTCTGTCATACTCAGGAAAATGGGAGGCAGGCAAAAGGGATAGAAGAATTAAAAAATTGCTGATATTATTGAGCTACTCAAATAGCCAACTGTAGAGCTATGCTGCCTATAGACTTCTTGTTATTTGAGAAAATATATCTTGGTTGCTTTAAGGTCCTTTTTAAAGTTTGACTTTCTATTACCTGCAATCAAAGACATTTTAACTGATATTTAACTTGTATCTGATATATGCATAAAAATATTAATAGTTGGAATTAATAGTGTATTTCATTATGCCATATGGTATGCTAAACACTTCCCAAAGAAAAATCTTATTTTATGCTCACAATAATTCAATGATCTAGGTACTAACATGGTCCCTACTTTGAGAGGGGGGTTACCAAGCGTTAAAAAGCTTAAGTGATTTTTTCCAAGGTTATACAGCCAATAAGTTGTAATAGGTTGAACCTATACTGTCTGACTCCAGAGCAAATGATCACTATGCTATGTGTATGACCTTCCCAGTATTAATCAAAACAAGTGATAGATTGGTAGGCAATATTTGCAAACTATAAAACAGATATAAGATCAATATCAATAATAGCAAAGAGGAACTATTAATCAGCAGAAAAAAGGCAAATAACCTGATAGAATAATGGTTATGTGGAAAAGTATTTCAAAGAAGAATTACACATAAAAAGTGCCCCGTAATGACTTGGAAGAAACTAAACATCATTAATAATCCAGTAAATTCAAACTAAGCAAGTAGATACACTTTAAAGTAATAACAACAAGCCAACATTTTATCCTTCATATTACCATATTAAAATTATATTTAGTATCTAACATGAATGTAGGTATAGAAAAATAGCTATGGTGTTACATTGTTAGTGAGAATAAAAGCTAAAAAAAGCCTTTTTTTGTAAGGAAAATTTGCGATAAAGACCAATAGGTAAAATCTTAAATGTTTATACTTTGTTTGAGCTATTTTTCTCCTGAGAATCTCTCCTACATAAATAGATCCATATAAATATCATGGATTTAGCATTGTTTAAAATAGGCAAGTTGAAAACAATATAAATGACTTATAACTGCACAGTAGTAAAAAAAAGTCATAGCCTATCCTTAGTGTATTAGGGTTCTCTAGAGAAACCGAACTAAAAGGATATTGATATGCATACATATATATGTAATTACTCTTCCACATATATGATATATGGCATATCCACAGCATGTGTACATATACACAAATATGTATATGTATATAGATTGTATGTGCATGTCTATATGTATGTATTCATATATAGTATATGAGAAGAGATTTATTATTCGGAATTGGCTCATGCTATTATGGAGGCTGAGAAGTCCCCAGGTCTTTAGTCAGCAAGCTGGAGTCCCATGAGAGCCAGTGTTGTAGCTGTAGTTCCTATTAGTGTAGTTCTAGTCTGAAAGCCAGTCAGCTTGACATCCAGGAAGACTTGTTGTTTCAGTTAGAGACTGAAGGCAGAAACAAAACCAATGTCCTAGCTCAAAGCTGGTCAGGCAGAAGGAATTCTGATAGTGTATGAGTTGCTTCCAAGTTTTTTTTAAGGAGGGGGCAAGGAGAGGACCTGAGCATACTTGCTGGACTTTTCTTGGGAGAGCTAGGGTGACTGAATGATCTTGAACAGTGCCCAGAAGCTGGAATGGAGCCACTGGGCACAGCAGAGCTCCTGTTGTTTGGCTGCTGGCAGGGTACTGCCATTGTGGTCGAGCTGCCCAGGAGGAACAGCCTGCAGGGTCCTAGTGCAAGGTTAGTTTTGGTGTGCCTGCTGAGCTGGGCAGCCA